>JAKSZT010038955.1:0-37395 GCA_026826555.1 Tolypeutes matacus | reverse complement strand
CCAAAAAAAAAAAAAAAAAAAAAAAAAAAAAAAAAAAAAAAAACAATCTCAATTTGTAGATGACATGGAAACTTAGTTCACCCAAAATGTATACATGAAGTTCCTAGCATCTTTATTTATAATAGCCAAAAGGTGGAAACAACCCAAATATCAATCAGCTAATGAATGGAGAAACAAAATATAGCATATACATACAATGAATATTATTAAGACCTAAAAATGAATGAACTATTGTTACATGCTACAAGATGGATGAGCATGAAAACATTATACTAAGTGAAAGAAGCCAGATACAAAAGGCAACATATTGTATTATTCTGTGTACTTGAAATGACCAGAATAGGCAAATCTATAGAGACAGAAAATAGTTATCATAGCTGGGAGTGGGGATAAGGGGGTTAATTGCAAATCTCTAGAAATTTCATTTTGGGTTGATGAGAACATTTTGAAATTAAAGTGGTGATGGTTGTATAACTTTGTGAATATAGTAAAAACCAATGAATTGCCCACTGTGATGGTTAGGCTAATGTGTCAATTAGGCTGTGTAATTGTGCCCAATTGTTTGGTCAAGCAAGCACTGGGCTACTTATGAGAGCATATCATGAACTTTAATCATCAGTGAGTTGATTGCATAGATGGCTGGTTATGTCTATAATTAACTGAGGAGATTGCTGTCAGAAATGAGTGAAGTTTCATCCAATTGATTGAAGGCCTTAAAAGGAGAAGTGATTCCAGTATTCAGAGAGAGAATTCCTATCTCTACTTCAGATAGCCAGGGTCTCCTGGGGAACTCAAGGAGGATCTACTTGGGAGTCCCTGGCTCACATTCTGCCCTACAGAATTTGGACTTGTACATCCCTAAGATTTTGAGAGACAATTTTATAAAATCTCTTACCATTTACAGATATCTCCTGTTGGTTCTGTTGCTGTAGAGAACCCTGATTAATACACCTACATTAAGAGAGTGAATTTTATGGTATGTGAATTATATATCAATAATAAAAAGAATATGCCTTAACATTTTTTTCTATTTTTCCTTAAATTGTTACTGTTGAATCAACTTAATGATTATATTTCCACAATACCTTGCATGCAGTAGATTATAGGATGTGATATTTGATGTTCCATCCTTGACTTTGTCCAGATGCCCATTTTGATATTGCTGAGACCCTGCTGCGGGCAATTGGTACATTTTCTAAATGGATGATCAATCCTCATGTGTATGCTGTGTTTGAATCCATTAATATCTTTTTTTAAATCTTGTATCCTTTTGGCAATCTTTCATCCTTGAAAATGCTTTCAAAGTATGAAGAGCTATTGACATCTTGCCAGCAGAAGACAAATGGGAAAAATATTAATATTTTATCCTAGTGTCAAAATTTTGGACCCTTTATTCAGAAGCTGCCTATTGAAGTCAACTGAATCAAAATTTGGCTTAAGAAAGTGGAGCTTGCATTTTGGTGTACATTTAAATGTGTTTTTTCAGATGAGATGATAGAAGTGCATTGCACTGATGTGGAACATCCCATTTAGAAGCCACATGTACCTGGGAAGTTACCTTAGCCCCTCTGGGCCTCATTTCCCTGTAATGAGTGTGGAAATATTAATAAGGCCTATGTGCTACTGTTATGAGGCTAATAAGTAATAAATCCTTATGAAAAATAACTGGCATTTTATACAGGCTCTATAAGTTCACTTATTAAATGCCTGGAAGAATAAACAGGAATCATGCTATTAGTGGCCTCCAGACAGGGTACTTAGGGGGCTCCAGGACAGTAAGGATGGGTGCTGACTTTCAGCATTTATATGGGTGTGATACTTTGCACTTCACAGAGAATATCTGTTATTAAAACAGTTAACAGATATGCAATTTTAACTCAATTTTAAAGAAGTTAGGTGACTTGCCAGTGTCAGAATGTTAACGTGTGTTAGATCTGGGGCAGAAAATGTGGCTGGTCCCCTGGGACAGAGATCCGCAAATACCTGAGACTTCAATAATAGTAATATTGCATTGATACCCTGGACCAATGAAGTGTAACACTTCATGCAAATAATGACTGCCAGGAGAAAATTTCAATGAAACCTTTATTACCAGCCGGGGCACACTCCTTAGTGAGAGTCGCGCTTAATGTCTGGTGACTGCAGGTTTTATAGAACGCCTTCCTGCATGGCCAATTCTTTTCACACACGCTGAAAGCAGGATTGGTTTGATCATCATACATATTTCTATAGCAACCACAAGCAGGATTGTTTTAATCATACATATTTCTATAGCAAAGCAAGCAAACAATGTTCCAGAAGCTGATGTTTGCTGTTAGCGTTCCAGCAGGGAGAGTGGAGTGGTTGATCTTTGGGGCATGACAGGCTGATTCTTTTCAGACCCAGATGGGCACCTGGGTTTCCACCTGCAATTGTTAGAGGATTTTTCTACTGGTAATTTCCTGGTATAGTTTTACTTCCTTCTCATCCCCCACTCCTGTAATGGCATTAGTCAAACCATTGACTCTGCATCAGTGGCCAAGAGATTGTAATGAGTAAATAATACCATTACATTCACTGCCTGTATTCTTTTTTGGATGTAGAAAGTGAGGCAGTTAATGAAAATACGGCCTACTAGAAATCCCAGTAGAACTAGAACAAGTGGTCCTGCAACAGGAGTGATTAGGTTGGTTAGCCATGGGGACCATGAGAATAGGCTTTCATACCAATTAGCACTTTTGGTCCTAAGCTCTTCTCATTCCCTTAGCCTGTTTCTAACTAATGAGAGACTTCCTTTAATTACTCCTGAGTGGTTGGCATAGAAACAGCAGGTTTCACCCACGGCCACACATAGTCCTCCTTGCTTTAAGAATAATAAATCTAGCCCACGTCTATTTTGTAGAACCATTTCAGCCAGAGAGGATAAGAATGTTTTGAGGTGACTAACTGACTTTTCCAATTCCTTTAGATCTGTGTCAATCTGAGTAGATAAGGTTTTAAAGTTTTCCTTGCTGGTGACCAGGGCTGCCATTCATAAGGCTGCTGAACTCCCGATCCCAAGGCCAACCATAATGGGAATGAGAATGGGAATTCACTTAAATTGGCTTATGGTTCTAAAATGTTTGTGTCCCCCTTCACCTGAATACCAGTATACCTGTGGGATGGTGTGTATTAGGATGCAGACAACTGAGTTTTCTTCAGTTTTAGATTGTGACAGGGTTTGAGGTAAGAGACAAGGAGTGATTCCTTGGGTACAGTTGAACCAGGTGTCACTAGGAGCTTTCCAGTAATAGGATTCATCAGTTTTGTTAGAGAAAATAACTGAAGAACAGTGGGGGCTTAGGAAAGTTGTATTGATTCTGGCTGAGAAGGGGGCAAAACAGGTGCCATTTCCTTGTAGGTCCCCCAGAGTTAGAATGGGCTTATGACCCCAGTTACACAGCTTTTGGCTTTCATCTACTGATATTTTTGAACATACAGTGATGCATTGAGAATAATGCTCCCATTTGCCCCTATCCCAATGTAATAAGGAGGTTGGGGGTTTAGGCAGAGCCAACAAATTTTGGTGGCATTTGGTTGGCTATTGTTTAGGAAGGTGAAGACAGAGGACAACATCAACAACAAGGGGGCCCTGGTGGGGGGATTTTGTTGGAGAAAGTTAGGTTTTCTGGTTTATTTTCAGGTGGAGTTTGTGTTCTGAATTAAGGAAAACGTCCCGGTTGGGGCTGACCAGATTAGGTGGAGAGGATTTAAGAATACTTCACTGGATAGTGAACTCAGTTCTGGGGTCTTAGTCAGTTACATATAGCCTGAAGCCCCATGTGTTACCTCCCTCCCAGGCATCATCAAACCCATTAGTGATATGGATGTGGATGAGTTTGCTGGACCCTATAGTTGGGTTCTGGGGCCTGGCTTCCTTATTGAGGCTGATGGCAACATCTTTGGAAGTCCATGGGGCTAAGGTTTTGCAACCCCATTGGGCACAGTGGTACTGTCCCTGAGTATTACATTCTGGGGGCCCATCTGCAGGGCAGACATAGAACTGAACCTAGCTAGTCCTTTTTCTAAATTTTGGTTTCCACCTCCCCAACTTTTAAAAGAGTTTGTAAAGGAACCTGAGCTGTTTGGCTTTTTGTGATATTCTTCTCTGAGGAGGGAACATAAATCGAAAGAGAGGGTAGGATTTTTCTTGGTAGTTTGAGTAGCATTTAGAACCTTCTCATCTTTGGTTCTGGTTATGCTCCAGTAATAGGAGGTTAAGCAAATGTCATTACTAGCACAAATGCTAGTAACCCATTTGCCAGGGCATCATTATATTCCCCCCTCCTTCCCCAACCTTAGTCTTAACTTATCCAGTGAATCTTGATTTTTAAAGGGTTTTCTGTCCTGATGACTGTCCACTTTCCTGCTTTTGAGTCCTCCGTTCCAGACCTGAGGCTTTTAGCTGGGACATCCTGCCTGGAGACTGTAGGGAGCATTTGGACAGGGGCTACTGGTAGGAAGGCAGCAGTTTGCGTGACTTCATCTGCTAGTTGGTTGCCTTCAGCCTGCAGGGAGTTTCCCTTCTGGTGTCCCTTGCAGTGAAAAATGGCTACTTGGTTAAGGAACCAAATGGCTTCTAATAGCACTAAGACTTCAGTACCATTTTTAATTTCTTTTCCTCCAGATGTTAGGAATCCTCGCTCTTGGTACGCTGCACCATGTACATGGGCTGTAGCAAAAGCATAACAACTGTCCATATAAATATTGACAGTTCAGCCTTTTGCCCATCTTAGTGCTTGGGTAAGGGTTATTAGTTTGGCCCGTTGGGCGGAGGTGCCATGGCTTAAGGATTGAGCCCAGATAGTTTTGGGTGGCTCTACTACTGCTGCTCCCACATAATGGACTCTGTCTTTAACAAAGCTGCTGCCATCTACGTAGAGATTATGGACAACCTCTGGCAAAGGCACATCAGTGAGGTCTGGGCATAGCCCCATCAGATTTTCCAGCAAGTGCAAGCAGTCATGGGCCACCGGGGAGGGGCACTAGAGTCAGGGAGCAGAGTGGCCAGATTTAGTGCCTCCATTTTTGAGAATACCACAGAGGGTGGGTTCAACAATAAAATATTTGATATTGTGTGATTCTGGCATTAGATATCCAGCAGTCCAGGGGACAGTGGAGGAGGGATTTCACTGAATGTGGGGCTGTTACCACCAGATTTTGGCCAAAGGTTAACTTAGAGGCTTCCTTGACTAAAAGGGCAGTGGCCATGATGGCTTTTAGGCAGTTGGGCCATCTGGCAGCTACATGGTCCAGCTTTTTTGAGAGGTATGCTACTGGTTGGCACCAAGGCCCAACAGACTGGGTTAAGACTCCTTTGCTAACCCCTTGACTTTCATCAACGAATAGATGAAAGGGTTTGGACAGATCGGGTAACCCGAGGGTGGGGGCACTCACCAGAGATGTTTTCAGACTTTCAAAGTCTTCTTGCTGCTCTTTGGTCCACAAAAAGCCATTTCCCTTGCCCACCATGGCAGCGTAGAGGGGGTTAGCAATTTCCATGAGTCTGGGGATCTACAGCCTGCAATATCCCACCGTACCAAGAAATTCGCATACCTGTCATTTTGAGATCAGTGCTGGGATGCCCAATACAGCTTGTATCTTGTCAGGTGACAGTCGCCATTCCCCTTTTTCCAAGATGTATCCCAGATATGTTACAGAGTGAGAGCAGAGCTGAGGCTTTTTGGAGTATACATGATACCACATTTCCGCCAACGGTTTGAGTAGGCTGAGGGTTGCCGCTTTGCAAGAGTCCGAGCCAGGTGCGGCTATAAGGAGGTCATCTACATACTGAAGTAGGGTAATACCTGGATGCTGCTCCCTGAAGAGGGACAAGTCCTGCCCCAGAGCCTCCCCAAACAAGGTGGGGGAATTTTTGAATTCTTGGGAAAGTCTGGTCCAGGTTAGTTGCCTGCTTCCCCCAGGCTGAGGGTCCTCAAAAGCAAAGATGGGTTGGCTAACCGATGCTAATTGTATGGAAAAGAATGCATCTTTTAGATCCAGGACAGAGTAGGTGTTATACTCTGGAGGGAGCTGTCTTAAAAGTGTGTAAGGGTTAGGGACAGTGGGGTGTATTTTTTCAACCCTTTTAATTAACCTCCCTGAGGTCCTGTACCGGCCTATAGTCCGTGCTTCCTGGCTTCTGCACAGGAAGTAAGGGGGTGTTCCATGGGGACTGGCAGGGAATAAGAATACCTGCATCAAGTAGACGGTTGATGCGTTTTTTAACTCCAGTCCTGGCCTTGTGACTAACTGCATACTGCCATACCTGGAGGGGAGAGATGTGTTGAGTAGTTGTACCACCACGGGGGCCAGATGCTGAGCCAGTCCAGGGGGGTTTGTTTCAGTCCAAACTACCAGAACCAGACACTGGAACTCTTGCAGCAACTGATTAACCATCGGCAGTGTCCCAAGGCCTGTTAGGAGATATTCTTCTGAGATGGGGCAGGTTACTGGGAGGGTCTGGGGCTGAACGCTGAACTTTAGTTTCACTTCCCCATCCCAGAAGGAGATGGTAGCTTTGAATTTTTGTAGCAAGTCTCACCCCAACAAGGGATAGGGACAGGTAGGCATAATAAGGAAAAAGTGGGTAACAGTCCTGGCTCCAAGATTAATAGTCCGGGAGGTGGTCTAGGGTAAGACTGTATTTTCCCAGTGGCTCCTTGAACCAAAGTATATTCAGCTGCAAAGGGACCAGGATCCAATTTCAGGGTGGAGTATGTAGCCCCCGTATCAACCCAGGAAGTCAACTGGGCTGCCCCCAACTGTTAGTTTCACCATGGGCTCCTGGGGGCTTGGTGATCCCTGGCCCAATCAGTCTAGCAACTGCAGACTTAGGCTGGGGTCTGCCTGGCATCAGGGGCATTCATTTTTCCAGTGCCCCTTTTCTTTGCAATAAGCGCACTGGTATTTTTGTAGTCCTGATCTACCCTGCCTTGGCTTTTTCTGGTTCCGGGAGAATCCATGGGAGGAAGAGGCCCTAGCACTTTCTGTTGCTATTGTGCTTAGCAGGAATTTTGCCACCTTTTTAATTTTTAGGGTATCAGCATCCTCCCTATTGTTATACACCTTCTGTGCCACCTCCCTTAGTTCAGATAATAGCTTTCCTTCAAACCCCTGTAGCCTTTGCAATTTTGATTGTATGTCAGGAGCAGACTGTGATACAAATGCTATATTTATAGCCCTATGATTTTCAGGTGCTTCAGGGTTTATAAGGGTGTAATTTCTATAGGCCTCCATTAGACGCTCTAAAAAGGCAGAGGGTGACTCATTAGGCCCTTGGGTAGTTTCACTCACCTTAGAAAGATTTGTTGATTTTCTGGTGGCAGCTTGAAGGCCACGTAAGAGAGTCTGGCAAAACCACTCAAGAGCCTCATTGCCTTGATCCTGATTGTAATTCCAGTCTGGTCTGGTTGAGGGGAACTCATGTTCTATTCAGATAGGTCAGTAGTATGTTAGCTGTCTCGGCCCAAGATGGTTTTGACAGCCTCCCTCCGGATATGATCTCTCTCTCCTCTGAGGTGAATAGGACCTGTAATAATTACTGATAGTCATCCCAGCTGGGGTTATGGGTGAAGAAGATCGTTTCTAGGAGAGAAATCAAGCCTTGGGGTTTTTCCGAGAATGGCAGATTTTGATTTTTCAGTTATACAGGTCTGTAGATGAAAGGGGGGCATATGTCATGAATGGGAGACCATTGTCAACCAGACCTGGACCTGCTTGGTGGAGGGGCAGTAAGGGTGCTGGGTGAGGTGAGTTGCAGGGAGCTGCAGAAGCCTGACACTGTGTACCCCTTCGTGTATGTGGGTGGCTGGTCAGCGGGTGTGGGGAATGGAGGGTAGAGACTGTTTGTGGGTGATTGGGTTAGAGGGGGAGGAGAAGGAATGGACTGAGAGGGAGTAGACAGAGGGGGATGAGGGGTAGGTAGGTAAGAGGGGTGTCCATCAGGCATGTCCTGTAGGACTAAAGGACTTGGGTCCTTAATGGGAACCTTTAACGGGAGTTGAGGTTCTGGCTGGGCCGAGCGCCCTTGTCCTGCAAGACAAATTTTTTATTACTTTGGAGTGTTTATAAGAAGATCTATCCACACATCAATGTAAGGAATCTGGTCTGGGTAGCCAGGTTTGCCATAGATGACTCTCCGGACATTGTAGACTGTTGGGAGGTCTGTAGTGCCTTCAGACGGCCAGCCCACACTGAAGGTGGGCCACTCTAATTCACAGAGGATTCAGAGGGTCCCCAGGTTGACCTTGGCACCATATCCAGCCACTGCCTTCTTGAAATCCTGAAAGTTCTTTAGAAAACATAAAAGGGGTGTGGTAGGACAAGAGGAGGATTGACCCATAGTAATGAACAAGAGAAGCATGGAACAAAAACTCAACAGAAATGTTACAGGCAGACAGACAGACAGCTACACACATAGACACACAAACCTTGAGACTATTCTGAGGCCCCAAGTGATGGCTCACCCAGTGGCCAGGCCATGGGAGTAATGCCACATCCAGCAGCCCAACAGCCTCCCCTGGATCCAGACTTACCGAAGCAGAACAGAACTGGTGGTTTCTTAGGTTGAATAATTAATCTCCCCTGGACTTTCTGGCCAGACTGAGGACTTACCAGGACTGAGGAACATCTCTCAGAGGCCTTCCCCTGGAAACAGTGTGGCCGGCTCCAGTCAATCTCACTGGGGCCTCCAAATGAAGCATAATACTTCTTGCAAATAATGACTCCCAGGAGAAAATTTCAATGAAACCTTTATTTCCAGCTGGGGCACACTCCCTAGTGAGAGTTGTGCTTAACATCCAGTGACTGCAGTTTTTATAGAACTCCTTCCCACGTGGCCAATTCTTTTCAGATGTGCCAAAAGCAGGACTGGCTTAATCATCATACATATTTCTATAGCAACCAAGAGCAGGATTGTTTTAATCATACATATTTCTATACCAAATTAAGCAAGCAATGTTCCAGAAGCTGATTTAAGCCATTAGTGTTCCAGCAGGGATGGGGAGTGGTTGATCTTTGGGGCATGACGTGCTGATTCTTTTCAGACCTGGATGGGCACCTGGGTTTCCACTGACATTTGTTAGAGGATTTTTCTACTGGGAATTTCCTGGTACTGTTTTACTTCCTTCTCACCAAGAGCTCCCATCCCTCCATGGTAGGGATTGACTCATGTCTTCCCACAGAAGAAAAGTCCAAGTTCTAACCCCAAATCCTTTGGGTATAAATCCACTTGTAAATAGGAATTTGGAGATGCTATTTGTTAAGATATGACCCAATGGAATGAGGTTGGGCTTTAATCTAATATGTGTGAAGTCCTTATAAGCAAAGGAATTGGACACAGAAGTAGAGGACAGAAGTAGAAGAAGCCAGAGAGAGAGAGAGACAGATGACTGTTTAAGCAAGCCAATGTGTGGCATTTGTCAAAGCAGCCCTTGCAAACTAAGACACTGTCTTTCCCAAATCCTTCCACCTCAAAGTGGCTGGGGGAAGAGAATTGATGACCTGGAGGAAGTGTGTGAACCAAATGAAGGGCCCAAATCCTGACCCAACCATCTCCCTATACATTTCTATCCCTGACCCAGAATACAATGCATTTTCCATCACATGAAGAACGTACAATACCATACAGTGAAATGCTTTTCATAATATTTTTAAGTGATTGTTTTGTGGATGCACTGTACTATGGGGGTTTCAAGGATAAATCAGGCAAAGACCCACCTTCAAGGGCTTCATACTCTATGATTGGAAATGCAGTGTAAACACAACCAATTATGTAAAATTAATAAGTGGTGGGCTCCCAAAGGGAAATGCTAATAAAATGCTTCCTGAGTTCCCATATCAAGACTTCCTTCCACTTCGTCTGGTGGAGGCAAGTAGGGAAGGCTCTCACCTGAAGCCAGTGGCAAATTATCATAGAAAGGGCAAGAAGACATCTTTTAAACAGTTTCCCCATACATACACACAGACAAGGAAGCAAAGGGATAGAATAAGGATATTTGTTCTTGTTCTTTTAAAAATGTGAATGTCCACCTGGATTGGAACACCTTCTCCATCAAACATATTCATTTCTTATATCATTGATTTCACACAACACTCAGCATGAATTTTTTCTGCTTCCTGAAGCCATTTGAACCAAGAATTAAGGACACTCAGAATACTTGTGTCCCTTGATCAAAATCCCAAATCCAAAATATTTGTAAATCTGCATGGAACAAAACAGCTTGGAGTTAAGCAGATCACAAAGAGGAATAAGAAGATTCAAAGGAGCCTCAGGAAGTGTTGCTCTCTTGGGCCCCCATCTCTGGTGGAAAAGATTTTTGGAGCCACATTTCTGTCTCAACAACCAGATGGACAACTAAGCAGCCCAGAGTTAGCTCCAATGGAACTCACTTTTCCGTGTACTGCTAAATTGATGCCCAGGTCTTCATGCAACTTCAGTAGAAATGTTTAGCATTGACAGAATTTTAATTGATGCCTGTTTCCATATTTGAATCTCTATGACCTCTCTGGGCTTCAGTTCTCTCATCTGGAAAATTAAAGGGTTGAACTCAATATTTCTTAGGGTGTCTCCTAGTGCTAACAATATACTGCAAGATAATTCATTGAATTGAGTCTGTATCTTCTGTTTTCCTCAAGGTGGCAATTCAGAGTAGTGCTCCTGATTCATTGTCCAGTTAACTAATACAGTTGTTATATTTTGCAATCATTCAACAAAGTGTTTGTAAGCAGCAGCACTATTTAAATCAACCTATATAAGAAAAACAGAAAAATATTTGCTCCCTTCCTCTTTGTAATTCTCTTGACCCCATTGTGGTTTTTGCTTACTTTTTCTTGAATGTCTTTAGCCATTCTTCAAATAGCCATTGTTTTGCTAGATCATCACAAGTCACAGAGAATAGCCAGTTGTCCTTTGAGCCATTTGTCCAAAATGATGGTAATATTTTATGAAAGGCATTGACGAACAACATGTTTCAGAATTTTATTTAGCGCATTGAGACTAAGCAATGGGAACCAGAAGTCCAAATGTCCTTAAATATTACTCAAGAGGAAGGAAGAAAAATGGCCATTTGTTAAGGGCTTACTAAATGCTGGGTCATATGTTAGCTATTCATTCATTCAAAAAGGCAGTGGTTTGTGTGGGATGTGGTGGGAGGTGTGGGAGGTGGGCAACATGGGAATCCCAGTGGGTTCCGTGTAATATTTTAGGTAATATAAGCACCTCTTAAAATATATGTATATATATATAACATTTTTGTAAGCAAATACACATATATGCATATATATTTATATATCATTTTACAAATGTTTGTATGTATTGTGAGAATTTTGATTTTTACCCATAATAATAAAAAAAAAAAAGGCAGTGGTGAATACAGCAGTACTCAAAAACTACATCCTGCTCCCAAGGTACTTAAAGTTGTAGGCAATTTCATTGGATAAATGCTATTATCTGAATAAATACAATCTTATTTTAGCAGTGAAGATGGGAAAGAAGCTGAGATATGAAGAATAATTTAGATTAAGCAAAGGGTGGGGAGGGGAATGCATTCCAGGCAACTAATTGAAAGTAGACAAAAGAAAAATACAAAATCCATCTCTTTTTAAAGAAATAACTCTTTTTAAGGATTTATCTATTTATTTATTTACTTTTATCCATATTTAAACCCCCCCTCCCATTTTTGCTGTTTTTGTGTTCATTCACTGGGTAACTCTCTTTGTCTGTTTCCTGCCCTCTTTTCTCATCCTTCTCCTCCTGCCTTCACTTGGATTCAATCCTCAGAAACTCCAATGTAGGAGAAAGGCATCCTACCACCTGCACCACCTCAGTTCCTGTTTTTTTTTTGGCACATCTCATCTTGACTCTCCTCGTGTCACTCTCCCATTACATCATCATCTTGCTGCATGGTTTGCAGGGCCTGAAAACACACCTGCACATGGGGCCTGGTGGCACACCCACACACAGGGACTGATGGTACATGCATGCATGGGACCTTGGGGGCTCACCTATGCATGGGGATTGGTGGTGCCCCTGTTCATGAGGCCTGGTGGCCCACGCACCTTCTATATTTTTCTTTTTTAATTTTTTACTGGCAGGTCCTGGGGATTGAACCCAGGTCCCTCCACATGGGATAGGATGCCCAACCATTTGAGCCTTATCTGCCCCCCCCTGCTCTATCTCTTAAGGTTGACCAAAGATGCCTAGAGTTACAGTCTTTTCCCATACAGGATGGTTTTATAATAAATCAGGCTTAGTTAATCACCAGCATTCTAAAAACCAGACCTAGGGAGAGAAACTAGGACTGGGGACACATGCAAGGTTTCTAATTTAGCAAATATTTACCTTACCCTGATTATCACAAAATCAGGACAGTGAGAATATTCACAGAATAATTTTCTGATCTTGTTGAGGAATTTGTAAAAGTCCATCTTTGCCACTGGACTTCCAAGATTTTCCACAGCCACATCTGTCCAACTATTGGTATATTTTTTGAATTGTTCTCATATTCCTAGAACTAACATTTTTAACCATCAACAATTTGCAGAGTATTTTTAATACATTATCACATTCAATCCCACAGCATCTTACATAGTAGCAAAAATAAGGGGACAAGCGTTTATTTGTTTCAGTTATGTGCCAATGTTATAGTGGCTTTATAGAACATATTTCATTTCATCTAATCCTCACTTCACCTTTAAATAAGGATAGTATTATTTCCATTTTCCAGATGGGAAAAGAAAGACACAGCAGGGTGAAACTACATACTTGGATCATGCAGCCCCAGAAGACAGAGGATGAGACCAAGCTGAGAACTCCTGGTGCTCATGCTCAAAGAGGCTTTTAACTATATAAGGGCTGCCCAAACACAATGGCCATATTGAGGAGTAGTAGGGTCCTCTGACTGGAAATGCTCCATTGGATGTTGAACATGGGAAAAGGGTCAACATATTGTAGAAAATGTGCCTTTCTTGGGAAGAAGTTAGAGGAGAACACCTCCCAATCCATTACTTCCAAATTTGTTGGACTGATGATTACAATTATAATTAGGCCTGTTGACAAATATTCTTGTTCTTTCCTCCTTCTGGACACTTAGAAGGTAGGTATATTGTGTCTTGCTTTGTCCACTGAACAGAAGTGATGTACGTTACTTATAGGCAGAAGCATTAAGAGTAAGGTACAACTCATCTTGCCCCATCTCCACTGCTCTGATAGTCATGAAGGCACATGTTGTGATGGCGTCTTCTTCAGCTTGGGCCTTTCAATAACTGCATGGAACAGAGGCCCCTACTGACCTGCAGTGGACATGAAGTGTGAGCAAGAATTAAACTTTGGTGGTTTTAAACAACTGAGATTGTTTTTTTTTTTTTTTTCTTACCCCAGCACAACCCAGCTTATCCTGATTGATACTGTGGCATTATAGATCTAAAATCTTCAGGGACAAACTCTAAACCTGACATGCTACATTATTAAGTGTGGGGGGTGAGGAAGTCTTTGCAGATCAGCTCTGTAGAGATAAGCCTGGACTTACATTCTAAGTTAAGAGTGTGAGAGAAGAGGAAAAAGAAATGTAACAGAGGAGGGCTGTTCCCCTTCAAGAAGTGCCATTATTTTCACTCAAAATCACATGGGCACAAAATCCAGTAATTTACCATGACTATGGCTCTTGTTTTCCAAAAAGAAAGCAGAGGGCTTGGTTTCTAGAAAAATGTTGACCATTTCTATCATACAGTTTAACAGCAATTTAACTATGATTCCTGTAGTTCATCCCCCAGGACATCAGCTTGCATAAAGGAGGTGTCCCAGGGGAGCTTTGGGATGTTGATGATGTTCTGCTTATTGGTAGTTACAAGGTTGTTTATTTTGATATATTAGCATTTTTGCATGTATGATATACTTCAAAACAGAGGTTAAAAAAGAAAAAGGGGTTGAAAGGAAGAAAATTATTGTTAGAAGTGGAGCACAACCTGCGGGTTGAACCTGGTGCTGGCACTGAATCCCCTGTAAGATCAGCAAAGAGAAAGGAGGCAGAAAGGAAAAGGCTTCACTCTGGAAAATGTATACCAGGTCAATTTCAAAAGCCCAGCAAGTGAAACGATCAGATAATCTTAAAAGTGCAATACTTAAGTTGATCTTTATGTGAGAATCATAGAGCTGGAACCAACCTTGAAGATCATTAAAGTTTAGAATGATTTTATAACAAAATTTCTCAAAGCACATAAACCAGCTCAGTATTTGTCTCAGCCAGGAGGTTGTCATAGTGGGCCAGAGGCAGATGTTATTCTTGGCCCAACTTGCTCTCCTTCAAAAATGTTTTCTTTCTGGAGCCCATAACCTTTCTCATCATTTGGGAAGGTCAGATTTTCTTTAGGTCTCAACTCAGTAGATCAGAAATTCTCTTTTCTAAACCCCACAGTTCTGATACATTTTCATGAACCTTGAAGGAACTTAAGCAATCCAAAAGTGTACCAAACCCTTGGAAGATTAGACCACATTTGCCCCAAACATTTCTGCAAACCAAGCTCTGCAGTCTGCTGTAAATACCTGGCTGGGTCAGAAATACAGCCTTCTAACTGAGCTATTACAACAAATGATCAAGACAGCATGACTAGAACTCTTCACTTTTTTTACACTTCATAAACCTACATATAAGTGGAGGTAAAGGCAGTCATAAATGTAAAAATGATCAGAGCAGAAAGGCCTTTGATTCTTTTTTTTTTTTTTGCGGGGGAAGAAGCAAGAGAGAGAGAGTTTATTGAGGAAGTACAGTGCATATATACTCTTTAGGCTGGGGGCAGTCCCTCAGCCGATGGTGGAGGCTATCATTGGGCAGTGGTTAGGGTCAGGGGTTGCTAGGGAGAAGGGGCAGAATTTGGGGGCGGCAAGGGGCGAAGCAAGGTTGTCCAAAAAAGGCAATAACTGGGGCGAGAGCTCAGATTGGTGAGAAGGAACAAAGAAGAGGGAGAGAGGGAAAAGGGGAATGGGGGAGGGGGTTATGTTGCGCGGGCAAGGCCACAGCAAGGCCTGCAGTTTGTAGATACTGCATCTCCACCCTTATTTCTTTTTTAGGCCAACAGATAGGGAGCTGGGCTCGGCCTTTGATTCTTTATCACAGGCTAACTAAAACACAAGCTGAACATAATTCGGTTCTGTAATGGAGGTTACCAGATATGTTATTACTTGACACTGCTCAGTATGAAGTCCACATATAATAACTATATATATATATATATTTTAATTTAGTACAACAGCCTGGCTCTAGTTAGAGGTGTGTCTTTCTTTTGATTACAAGGCCCATATTCTAAGGTGGGGGGAGGGAAGAGGATGGTTAACTACTGAGAATATGTTCTCTGGGCGTTGAATCTATGATTAATATAAGCCCTGTCCAAGAGTTAATTCCTGGATGAGGTGCATATAGTAGTTAAGCACTGTGCCTAAGACACATTTTCCCTGGAAGTATAATTATTGACTTTTAAAAGTCATCTTTCATCCCAAGGAACCCCAGCTCTCTCTAATGTTTTAGAGAGCCTTTACAAATTACAGTTAGTGTAATAGCTTTGACCATTTAGCCATCATTTAAGAAGCACTTTAGCTGACTAGAGCAGGAAATGTCAGCCTTGCAGGGCTGACCCTCTTTATATGGGAAGTCATCTGGATCTTTCTCCAGTGGGGTGGCCCTGGCAAATGGCTGAGGAACACTGAGTGACTGGAATTGGTCACACATTCCTGGGTGAAATTCCTAGCAAGTGCCACCAACACTTGGGCATCCAAGACACACAACTCCACAGTGATATTAGTCAGGCTAGGAGGGTCATTATTTTAACTGTCAGTTATGGGACAGCAGCCTAACCTCTGGAATGACCTCCTGACTCACTTTGAAGTCTCTTAGCCATATAAACTCACTTGTCTTTACCTTTTCCCTCTTTTGGTCAAGGAATTTTCCCCATTACGTTATGAGTTGTTGCTTGGTAGTAATCCCTTGGTGCCATGGTAGCTCATCCCTGAGAGTCATGTTCCATGATGGGGTAAGGTAATGCTTCTATATGGTGACTTTGGCTTAGAGAGAGGCCACATTTGAGCAACAAGGAGGCTGTCAGGAGGTAACTCAGAGGCACCCTATAATACTAGGCTAAGTTTCAATTACAAAAGTAAAGGTTGATAAGTACACTCATTACAATTAAGGGCCCATCAATGGGCCATCCTCCTTTATTAGTCACTGCCCCTGTACTCAGCGGATTCTTGCTGTCTCACTAGAAAATATGGCAGAACTCCCCAGAATGGGAATTTGATATTCGTTTGGTTATTGTGTGAATCTCCACCCACTTTGACAATGCCCCATGAACATTTGAACACATTCATATGCCTTATAGGTATGTCCCAGGTGAACCTTAATGCATCCTCCATCTCTGATTCCCCACATCAATGATCCTGCCTTGCAACAGTTATAACCCTTCTGTGTTCCAAAACTTTTTCAAAAATGAAGCCAGCATAATAATCTAATACAATTAATAGGAAAATGATATAATGTTAAAATAATGAATAAAATAGAAAAAAGTTTTTAATGTTGGAAATAATAAAAATTAAAAAATATAAAATTAAAAGTTTTAAAATATTATGTCTTTCATCACTGTAAGTTTTCTTGTATGTACAGTAACATTTTCTTCCATTTATTCCCCCAGTATCTTATTTATTCATTTTGTCTTCAAAGAAGCCAAAAAATTCATTTACAGAATATATGTGATTCCCTTATCCCCATCATCTTCCTCCTTTTCCCCTTCCCCCTATTAGTAACATTTTACATGTGGATGGTACATTTGTTACAATAGATATACAAATATGGAAACATTGGTACTAACCATGATTTCCATTATGGTTTACATTTTGGACCATACGTTTTTATAGATTTTGATGAAGCTTAACATAGCCTATATCCATCATCGCAAGATCATGTAGAACAGTTCCACTATCCCAAAAATGTCCCATGTTCCATTTTCTCTATTCCTTCCTTCCCTTCCCCTCAGAGCCATGGTAACCATCAAGATTAATTCATAGAAGGACAAGATTCATAGTTACTTGCAACGACATTTGGGGCTTGACATACTGGCCTGTCTTCCCCTATGAGGCACTCCCTATGCTCTGAAGAGAATCCTGCCCCTCTTAGTTCATATTGGGACTCCACAGGATGAGAGTCCAAAACCTTCCCACTCATTAAATGATTCTCCACCCACTGACACAGCACACTATGACAAGATGAACATTACAGACTCCCTAGAAGTCTGTCCCATCTGCATCCTGTCCCGTATGCTCTGACATCCAACACCTTAAACCGGTAACTCTCCCCTGCCATATTGGCCAAAAACATCCCCAATGCCATTGTTTCAACCACATACCTGCAAATCCCCAGAGTTCACCTGCTTCCTCTCCCGACACTTCCCCCAGTTCCATGGACAGTGCAACACACTCTCCTCACCCTATCCCCCTCAAAAACAAGCGCTGCCTAGCCCAATAACATCACTATGCCAATGTTGTGCCTGTATACTGCACAACTACACCCTTCCATCTTATCATAAATTTTGCCCATTTGAGCACTGGTTCCCAAATTTCTTCCTTTCTGTCTCCTGCAAACCTATCTTCCAAATTCTAGCTCTGTGGGTCTGCTCAGTTTGCATAACTACTATCAGTGAGATCATGTAATATTTGTCCTTCAGTGCCTGGTTTGCTTCATTCAACATATGGTCTTCAAGATTCATCCATATTATCCTATGTGTTAATACTGCATTCCTTCTTACAACTGAGTAATATTCTACTGTATGTATATAACACAATTTGTTTATCCATTCATCTGTTGATATACATTTGGGTTGTTTCCAACTTTTGGCAATAGTGAATAATGCTGCTAATAACATTGGTGTGCATCTATCTATTCATGTCCCTGCTTTCATTTCTTCTGGATATATACCCAGCAATGGGATTGCTGTATCATAAGGCAGTTCTATAGTTAGTTTCTTGAGGATCTGCCAAACTATCCTCCATGATATCTGCACAATTCTACATTCCCACCTGGAGTGGATAAATGTTCCTATTCCTCCACATCCTCTCCAACACTTTTAGACCTCTCTTTTTTTAATAACCACCAGTCAAATGGGTGTAAGATGATATCTCATTGTAGGTTTGGTTTGCATTTTCCTAATAGCTAGGTATGTTGAACATTTTTGCATGTGCTTTTTAGCCATCTGTATTTCTTCTTTAGAGAAGTGCTTATTCAATACATTTGCCCATTTTTTTCAATGGGTTGTTTTTCTTTTTAATTTCAAGGTGTAGGATTTCATTATATAAGCTGGATATTAAGCCCCTATCAGATTTATGGTTACCAAATAGTTTCTCCCATTGAGTAGGCTGTATTTTCACTTTCTTGACAAAGTCCTTTGAGGTGCAAAAGTTTTTAATTTTGAGGAGGTCCTATTTATCTATTTTTTCTTTCATTGCTTGTGCTTTGGATATAAAGTTCATGAAACTATTTTGTAATACAAGATCCTGTACATGCTTCCCTATTATCTTGCAAGGTCTTTGTAGGAATCCATCCTGCAAAGTTTTGTGGAGATCTGTCCAGCTGAGCCCACGATGATGCAAAGAATTACTCTGAACACAAAGGTTGAGAGATGTGAGGGGAGAACAGCTAAAGAAGCTATCCTTTTCTGATTCCCATTATGGTTTTTATTCTCTTTTTCACATAGCAAAAAGCCAGGTTGTACATGCAGGGGAGCATGGACATCCTTGTCTTGTTCCAGGTAGACATAGTGTATGTGAGGGGTCATAAATAACATTACAAGAATTCCAGGCAATGACTGGAGTAGTAAGATTACAGAAACATCCAGTGATTTACATAGAAGGTAAGGGAAAGGTATAAGGTCTAAGGTAACTGATTAAAGGAGCAAGGCAAGAATGTTCCTGTTTAAGGCAGGAACTGATAGTGGTGATTTCTCTGTGTTGGCAGAGAAACAGGCCTCCAAACTATTTTTTAGACATGAAGATCAGAGGGTTCCCACAGGTCTTTGTGGTCTTGGCTCTTATATTTAGTTTTTTGATCCATCTTGAGTTAATTTTTGTGTAAGATGTGAGATGGTGTTCCTCTCTCATTCTTTTGGATATGGATATCCAGTTTCCCAGGCAACATTTGTTGAGGAGGCCATTCTCCCCAGTTGAGTGGGCTTGGTGTCCTTGTCAAATATCAGTTGACCGTATATGTGGGGATCTATATCAGAACTTTCAATTCAGTTCCATATTTCAGTATGTCTGTCTTTGTGTTAATACCATGCACTTTTGACCACTGTAGCTTTGTAGAAAATTTTAAAGTCAGGAAGTTTGGTTCCTCCAATTTCATTTTTCTTTTTCAAATTGTCTTTGGCTATACGGGGCCTCTTGCCTTTTCAAATAAATTTCATAGTTAGCTTTTCCAATTCAATAAAAAATACTGTGGTAATTTTTATTGGGATTGCATTAAATCTGTAAATTGTTTTGGGTAGTATAGACATCTTAATGATGTTTAATCTTCCTATGCATGTGCAGAGAATATTCTTCCATTTATTTAGATCTTCTTGGATTTACTTTAATAGTGTTGTGTAGTTTTCTGCATATAATTCATTTACATCTTTTGTTAAATTCTTCTTAGGTATTTGATTTTTTTAGTTGCTATTGTAAATGGGATTTTTTTTTTCTTGATTTCCTCTGCAAATCAAGTTTGCTCATTAATGGTGTAGAGATACTACTGATTTTTGCACAGTGATCTTATAACTTGCCACTTTACTGAACTCATTTACAAGATCTAGAAACTTAGTTGTAGATTTCTCAAGGCTTTCTACATGTAGGATCATATGTGCAAACAGTGAAATTTTTATTTCATCCTTTCCAATTTGGATATCTTTTATATGTATTTCTTGCCTAAGTACTGAAACAAGTACTTCTAACACACTGTTAAATAAGAGCGGTGAAAGTGGACATCCTTGTCTTTTTCCAGGTATTAGAGGGAAAGCTTTTAGTATTTCACCATTGAGTATGATGTACCCTTGTGAAATATTTCCTTCCATTCCTATCTTTTGAAAAAAAAAATTTATCAATAAAGGGTATTTTGTCAAATGCTTTGAATGTTGAGTGTTGAGGATATAAAATTACAAGACAGAGCAGAGGAGTTAGTTGGAGTTTTGAGTTGGAGCTCTGATGCAGAGTCTTGAGCCAAAGCCCCAGGAAGTAAGCATACAGAGGATCTTGGTTGAGAGGAAGGAGAGAAAGCCTCAGTAAAAGAGACAAGCGATTTGCCTGACAGTTCACAGCTGGCCTTGTGGAAGAGGCGAAGCCTAGAAAGCCTCATAGTCTATAGCGGACCTTGAAGAGGAAAAGGAGGAGCTGAGCATGGAGAGAAAGGGGGCCCCAGGAAGGGAGGAACCCAAGAATCCTAAACCCTCACAGACATTGGCAACCATCTTACTCCAACATGTGGCAATAAACTTTGATGAAGGAAGTACCATGCTTTATGGCCTGGTAACTGTGGGCTTCTACCCCAAATAAATACCATCTATAAAAGCCAACAGATTTCTGGTATTTTGCATCAGCACCCTTTGGCTGACTAATAAAGTTGTGTTGGTGATAGAGAACAGAAAGAAACAGTATGTTTTAAGAAGTTTCTGAAGCAGTGAATTATGATAGGAAAAGAATACATAACCTGTGTCCAAGCAGAAAACCACCAAGGACAGTACGTGCAAACACAGGAGATGACCCAGATGAGACACATCAGTTCCCACAACACGTTCTCAGTAGTTACTAATGAAAGATAAATAAGTATGCTAAAAATATAATCATGTAATAAATAAATGCATGTGCAGTAGTGAATCCTTTGTTTAACTTCTTGCAAAAAAGCCAGGATGGCAAGCAGCCCAGGGCTCTTCTCCTTTACAGTGGAGGGTCCCCTGACCCCATCTTTCTTTCATATAAAGACTCATTTCATTTCATCTGTGTCACCGCCATCACAGTAGCTGCTCCAAAATTCCCTTTGTTTCCAGGTAGCTACTGATTTCTTTTGCAATTTCCTCCTTGGTCAACAGTATATCTAAAGGTGTTTTGTTTTTAACTTTTGAATCTTTGTGACTAATCTGGTTCTCTGCCCTTTCCTGATTTCCAGCTTCATTCCATTATGGTCAGAGAAATTAGTCTGTATAATTTCAATCTTTCTGTATCCTTTGAGAGTTTTCTGTGGCATAGCATGTGGTCTATCTTGGAGAATTTATCATGTGCACTCAACAAGAATGTATATTTCACTCTATTAGGTGTAATCACATTTAAAGAGATTGAATCCATCATCAAAAATCTCCCAGCAAAGAAAAGCCCAGGACCAGTGGGCTTCACAGGTAAATTCTAACAACCATTTCAAAAAGAATTAACAGCAATCCTGTTAAAACTCTTCTAAAAAGTTGAAGAGGACAGAAAAATACTGAACACATTTTATGAAGCCAACATGACCCTAATACCAAAACCAGATAAAGATACTACATGAAAAGAACATTACAGACCAATCTCTCTAATGAACATAGATGTAAAAATTCTCTACAAAATACTTTCAAATAGAAACCAATACCATATCAAAACACTTATACATCACAACCAAGTGTGATTTATTCCTGGTATGCAAGGCTTGTTCAACATAAGAAATTCAATCAACATAATACACATTAACAAATTGAAGAGAATAAGCCACATGATCATCTTAATTGATGCAGAAAAGGCATTCAACAAAACCCAGCATCCTTTTTTGATAAAAACACTGCAAAAGATAGGAATAGAAGGAAAATTCCTCAATATGACAAAAGGCATATATGAAAAACCCACAGCCAACATCATACTCAATGGGGAAAGGTTGAAAGCTTTCCCTCTAAGATTGGGAACAGGACAAGGACGCCCACTATCACCATTGTTATTCAATATTGTACTAGAAGTTCTAGCTAAGGCAATTAGACAAGAAAATAAAATTAAAGGCATCCAAATAGGAAAAGAAGAAGTACAACTCTCACTGTTTGTGGATGACATGATCCTGTACTTAGAAAATGCTAAAGTATCCATGACAAAGCTACTTGAGCTAATAAATGAGTTCAGCAAAATGGCAGGATAAAGGTCAACAGGCAAAAATCAGCAATGTTTTTGTACACTAGTACTAAACAATTTGAGGAGGAAATCAGGTGGAAAATTCCATTTATGATATCAACAAAAAGACTCAAAAACCTAGAAATTAATTTAACCAAAGAAGTACAAGACTTATATGCAGAAAACTACAAAAAAAATGCTAAAAGAAAATTTAAAAGTCCTTAAAAAATAGAAAGACATTCTGTGCTCATAGATTGGAAAGATAAATATCATGAAGATGTCAATCTTACCCAAATTGATTTCTAGAATCAATGCAATACCAATCAAAAGTTCAACAGCCTACTTTACAGAATTAGAAAAGGTAATTACCAAATTAATTTGGAAGGGAAAGTGCACCTGAATAGCCTAAAGCATTATAAAAAAGAAGAGATATGTGGGAGAAATTTCACTGCCTGACCTTGAAACCTATTACAAAGGTACAGAGGTCAAAACAGCATGGTACTGGCAGAAAGACAGACACATAAATCAGTGGAATAGAATTGAGAGTGCAGAAATATACCCTCAAATTTATGGTCAACTGGTTTTTGACAAACATACCAAGTACAAGTTAACGGGACAAAACCATCTCTTCAACAAATGGTGCTGGGAGAACTGGGTATCTATAAACAAAAGAATGAAGGAGGTCCCCTATCTCACTCCCTACACAAGAATCAACTCAAAATGGATCAAAGACCTAAATATAAAAGCCAGGACCATAAAACTGCTGGAAGAAAATGTAGGCAAACATATTCAAGACCTAGTAGTAAGTGGTGTCTCTTGGACCTTAAACCCAAAGCACACGCAACAAAAGAAAAAAGAGATAAATGGGACCTCCTCAAAATTAAACACTTTTGCACCTCACAGGACTTTGTCAAAAGTGTGAAAAGGCAGCTAACTCAATCGGAGAAAATATTTGGAAATCATGCTCTGATAAGGTTTTAATATCCAGGCTATGTAAAGAGATGTTACAACTCAACAATAAAAGGACAAACTACCTTATTAAAAAATGGGCCAAATACTTGAATTGACATTTGTCCAAAGAAGAAAGACAAATGACACACACACACAAAAAAAAAACCACATGAAAAAATACTCAACATCACTAATTATTAGGGAAATGCAAATCAAAACTACAATGAGATATCATTTCGTACCTAACAGAGTAGCCACTTTAAAAAGACAGAGAACTACAGGTATTGGAGAGGATGCAGAGAGATAGGAACACTTATTCACTGTTGGTGGGAATGCAAAATGGTACAGCCACCATGGAGGACTGTTTGGAAGTTCCTAAAGAAGTTGATAGTAGACTTGCCACATGATCCTGAAATACTACTACTGGGTATATACCCAGAAAAACTGAGAGTAGTGACACAAACAGATGTCTGCACACTGATGTTTATAGTAGCATTATTCACAATTGCCAAAAGTTGGAAAGAACCTAAGTGTCCATCAACCAATGAATGGACAAACAACTGTGGTGTATTCAAAGGGTGGAATATTATGCACCCAAAAGAAGAAATGAAGTCTTAAAGCATATGACAACATGGATGAACCTGGAGTATATTGAGCAAAGTAAGCCAGACACAAAAAGACACATATGGTATGATTTTACTACTATGAACCAAATATATTTTTCAACATATTATATGAGTTAAAAAAAATTTTATACATCTCCAGTACATTCAATTGAGAAATGTATGCTTTTATTCAACTCTTTTTCTTTTAATGCTAGAGAGACTAAATATTAGGAACATGATTCCAGAATTCAAATATAATTGCCTGCCATTTGACACAATAAACTTTAATTCCTTGACAATGTCTTCAAGTTAATGCGCAACATTCATTCACAGAACCAGTACAATATGACAACACAATGAAATGACTTTTGTATTTTCACAGCTGTTTGCCTCAAAACATCTTCATTCTTTCCCTTATTCTCTCATATGGTGTGTGGTCAGGTACATCTTACAATCCTAAAATTTGAGGAGATATATTTTTTTTATTTATTGAAATATATCACTCATACATAGACATACATTAAACAATAAGTGCATAGCAACAATTGTGATCTTACAAACCAAACATACATAACATCACACAGTTCACTCATACCTCAACCTACCACAAATTCCTTGCATCATTACTAAACATTTTTTAACTAATGATTAAAGAGCATCCTCAAAATATTATTATTTACCAAAGTATTTTCCTCCAGCCCATTCTACTATTATTATATCATTTATACATGAACATACATAAACAATAATTATATAATAAAAGTTGGGAAATTACAAAGCAAACATTCATAACATCATACAGGGGTCCCATACATCAACCATCCACCAACACTTGCACTGTTGTGAGACATTTGTTACAATTATGAAAGAATATTGTCAAACTATTACTGCTGATTATAGTCCATATCTTATATTTGGCATATATTTCCCACAACACACCCTACTAACTTTTAAAAATATATCATTAGGACAGAAGCTGTAAACTTACAAATCAATCATGCACATGGGCAGAATTCACAAAAAACACCCCTCTAGCAACACAAGAAACCATGGTGGAACACCTGCCACAGACCATGAGATATTATCATCTGACCACTACCAGGTCCATAATGTACATTTGGCACACACTCTCCATATTCCCCCCTTACCAACTCAGTACAACTTTGGCATAGATGGCAAGAATATTGCATTATTAATGTTAACCACAGTCCATAGGTCACTCCAGTTCTATTTTTCCTATACCTCTCCACATTCCCACCACCCTGCAACACTGATGTACATCTGCTCTATCTCACAAAGTACATTCTTGCATCTGTACCATCAACCACAATTCTCATCTACTTCTACTGTGCTATTCAGTCCCTAGATTATTTTCCAACTTTCTGTCAATTGGCATTTACATCCTAGACTACCATTTTCAGCCACATCACCATTTATAAATTAGCTGCTACTCACTATAAAGTGTTACCATCAACTCTGTACATTTCCGCACATTTACAGTAAAGCTAATTAAAACTTCTACGTATAATATCAGTAGGCCATTTCAGTCTTTGTCTTATCCCCTTTAAGAATCTACTAAGTCTTGAAAATATTTTTCTACATTTTCCTCTAGAATCTCCATGCTTTCTGCTTTTATATTTAGGTTTTTTATTCATTTTGAGTTAATTTTTGTATAAGGTGTGAGATAGGAGTCCTCTTTCCTTCTTTTGCTATGAATATCCAGTTTTTGCAGCACTATTTGTTGGATATACTGCTCTGCCTGAGCTGGGTGGGTTTGACAGACTAGTCAAAAATCACTTGACCATAGATGTGAGAGTCTGTTTCTGAACCATCAATTTGGTTCTATTGGTCTATGTGTCTGTCTTTATGCTAGTACCATGCTGTTTTTACCATTGTAGCTTGGTAATATGATTTAAAGTTCAGAACTGAGAGTCCTCCAACTTTGCTTTTCCTTTTTAAAATGTTTCTGGCTATTCAGGATCCCTTACCCTTTCAAATAGATTTGATAATCATGTTTTCCATTTATTTATAAAATGCTGGTGGACTTTTTATTGGGATTGCTTTGAATCTGTATATCAATTTGAGTAGAATTGACATCTTAATGAGATTTAGTCTTCCACTCTGTGAGCATGGTATGTTCTTCCAATTATTTAGGACTTTTAAAATTTTCTTTTAACAATTATTTTTAGTTTTCCTGTTGCAAGTGTTCTACATCTTTGGTTAAGTTTATTTCTAAATATTTGAATTTTATCTGTCATATTTTATTTTCACCACTCTTTTGATACTTTTAATTACTTTTATTGATATAATCTTCATTTCTAAACTCTTCCAGTCCTCTCTCTCCTGTCTTTTCTTTTCAGGATGTAGCCCATCCTTTAGGATTTCCTGCAAAGCAGCTCTCTTGATTACAAACTCTCTTAGTTTCATTTTATCTGTGAATATTCTAAACTCACCCTCAATTTTGAAAGACAATTTTGCTGGATATAAGATCCTTGACTGGAAGATTTTCTCTTTCAGTAACTTAAATTATACCACTTTCTTCTTGCCTCCATGGTTTCTGGTGAGAAATCAGCATTTAATCTTATTGGGTATCCCTTATGTGTTATGCATTGCTTTTCTCTTGCTGCTCTCAGAATTCTTTCTTTGTCTTTGGCATTTGACATTATAATTAGGATGTGTCTTGGAGTTGGTCTATTTGGATTTTTTCAGATTGGAGTATGCTGTGCTTCTTGGATATGGCTATCTATGTCCTTCAATAGGGTTCTTCAAATATGTTTCTTCAAATATTCCTTTTGCCCCTTTTCTCTTCTCTTCTCTTCCTGGGACACCAATGGCACATATGTTTGTACCTCTCTTGCTGTTGTTTAGTTCCCCAAGATCTTGTTCAAGTTTTTCCAATCTTTTATTCATCTTTTTTTTTTTTTGTAGGTTCACTTTTAGAGGCCATTTCTTCAAGCTTACCAATCCTTTCTTCTGCCTCTTCTAATCTGCTATTATATTATTCCAGTGTATTTTTAATTTCATTTATTGCACCTTTCCTTCCCATAATATCTACTATTGTTCCGTGTATGCTTTCAAATTCTTTTTGTGCACATCCAATGTCTTCTTAATGTCCTTAATTTCTTTAGTCATCTCATTTAATTTATTAAGGAGGTTTGTTTGAACATCTATGATTAGTTGTCTCAACTCCTTTATGTAATCTGGAGGCTTATCTTGTTCTTTTAATAGGGCCATATCTTCCTGTTTCTTGGTGTGGATTGTAAATTTTTTTGGTTTCTTGGCATCTGGCTTACTCTAGTATTTATTCTGGGTGCAGTTTTTCTCTTTAGTTTAGGCCTTCCTGCCCTTTCTTTCTTGTTGGTTGTGTAGTAGGAGTCAAGGATGCAGTTGGTTTTGTAAGTTGTGTATGCTCAAGCTTCTGTCAGTGCCCCTAGGACCACTGATGCTTCTCCCAAATTTCTCTTTTGCCAGGGGTAGGGACAGAGCCAAAGCTTGTGTGAAATAATCCAAGTCATGCAAGCCTAGACTGCAGTTGCCCAGAGAGACTGATAAAGCCTCACACTCCTTTTTCCCTTGCCTGGGGCAGGGATGGAACTGCAGGTGTGGGCAGCAATCTATTCAGTGCAGGTATAAGATGATGACAGTTGTCCTAGTATACTTCTGATTATTCAGTCTGTGTCAACCAAATGTACCTGCAGTAACCTGGATAGGCTGTTGCAGGGCCCAGTAGCTTCCTTCCTGCTTAAGTTAGGGCTGATGCCTAGGCCAGGGCTGCAGGTCAATCTGGGTGAAAGAAATCAGTCTTTACCATCACCATGATTTTCAGTCAACCTGGCTTCCCCTCATGCTGGGGCTTGAGTAAAAATGGCAGCTCCCAGACTCCTTCTGACTTGGACAGGTTCAATATTCAGCTATTCTTAGGGTTATATTTTCACCAGCTGAACTGACTAATCAGTAGCTGAGATCAGTGGCAAACGTCTCTACCTCCCCTGTTTTTGGGTAATGGAGCTTCCAATTCATGCCACAGAATAGTTCCTTTTCTGGATTGTGCCACTAAAGTAGGTTGATCACTGGCCTCTGTGCCATGGCCTGTAATTTCCCAGAGAGGCTGGCACAGCTTCCAACAGCATCCTTCTTGTCCAAGGTGGGTCTGGGACTTAGGGTAGAACTGAATTTAGATCTAGATTGGAAAAAGCCAGTCTCTACCAGTGCTGTGATTTTCAGTCAGCCTCAGTTCCCTTTATGTCAGGTGTGGAGTAAAGATGGGAGCTACAGGCCTCTTTCTGACTTGGACAGGTTAAAATTTTACCTGTTCTTAGTATTATACTTTAGCCCACTGTATTTAATTATCAGTATCTGAAGTTGGTTCCCAACTTTTTTCCTCCCCAATTTATGGAAAGTGGAGCTTGCAATTCAAGCCAAAGGACATCTCCCTAGGTGGCTTGTGCCTCGAGTGGAGGATGGGCACTGGCCTCCATTGTGTGGAGTGCTCTACTTATGAATCTTTTCTGCAGATGGGCTGTTTCCTCCTTCCACTCTTTCAAGGATGCTGCAGGATGCACTTCTGGTCTCTGGAGCCTCCAAACAAATCCTTTAGTTCGCTCTCAGTGATTACTAACTGCCCTGTGGCAGGAACTGATTCTAGGAGCACCTTACTCTGCTGCTATCTTGCTGGTTGTCCTGAGGAGATATTTTTGAATCAAATATAGTCATAAAATTTCAAAGGATAAACCAAAGTACTACAAAGAAAAAGTCCCCTGCTTGGCCAATATTTCAAAGAATGCTTAAGTAATGGAGAAGAGAGTTGGAAGGAGAATGGTGAGAAGGCTAATAAAGTGCATATTGGGTTTCTTGACTTCATGTACAATGTCATAATGCTGTTTTTTTTTTTTATTACGGGTAAAAATCAAAATTCTCACAATATATACAAACATTTGCAAAATGATATATAAATATATATGCATATATGTGTATTTGCTTACAAAAATGTTGTATATATATACACATACATTTCAAGAGGTGCTTAGATTACCCAAAATATTACACAGAACCCACTGGGAATCCCATGTTGCCCACCTCCCACACTTCCCATCACATCCGACACAAACATCTCCCACAGTGTGGCCCACCACCCTCAATGAACTTACACATCCTGGAGCCTTGCCACCAACCATAGACCACAGTTCACACTGTAGACCACATTCTCTCCCACTCAGTTCTGAGTGGTGTGTGCTGATTTAAAATGGCCTACATCCGTTGCCACAACAGTACTCAGGATAAAATCCAACTCCCAAAGAAGCCACTGTATTTCAACTGCTCGTCCCCTCCCTACCCCAAAAGTGTCAAGTGGCCACAGGCTCCAACTCATTGTTATAATTTCTTGCATTGCTAGAATCACCATATGTGAAAAAGAGAATACCATCAAGTCCACTCTAGATCATAGTTCTTCCCCCAATCCTGAGGGGACTGGGATGGTGATGTCCACTCCAACACCAAGTGAGAGAGGGCTTATATCCCATGGATATGGTGGGTGGAATGATCCTGCCTGCAGATGCAGGCCCTCTCCATTCCCTGGGATGGCCATTGTCCATCGTTGTCTCCTCACCAGGTGACTTGGATGAGTACATTGAGCTGTAGGGTAGGAGTTGCAGCTCCACCTAGATTTCATGAACACCTGGCACATAGATAGGCGGGAGGCTCCAGTCTCTGGAAGTATACCTAAAAACTCCAGCATCGCATATAGGTTTGAAAAGAAGGGACTGGTGAACCATGTGCAGGGAGGACTTATTTGAGTCTAATTCTGTCACTCTCAGGAGCACAGATTCCAAAATAGAACCCACTGATAAGGCATCAGTCTCTGGGGCTATCCCCCCTTATATAGGACCAGGGTGTCTCCGGAGCTCTCAGGAACTCCACTGAGTGGGGTGATAGGCACTTAGATGTTCTATGAGCTCCTACTGAGGTGTGCATAAGAGTTACCTCTGGGATGACCTCCCGACTCTCTTTGAAGTCTCTTAGCCACTTGAACTCATTTGTCTTTACCATTTCCCCCTTTTATTAAAGGTCTTTTTCCAGTTGTGTTGCCAGTTGGCACTTGGGAAAAGTTTTCAATTAGCAATAATCGTGCCTCGGATAAACCTCATTGGCTACAATACTGCCACTGTGCAAAACTGCCAGTTGGCACTTGGTATTAATCCTTCGTTGCCAGGGAGGCTCATCCCCGGGAGTCATGTCCCATGTTGGGGGGAAGGTAATGCAATCATATGCTGAGTTTGGCTTAGAGAGAGGCCACATTTGAGCAACAAGGAGGCTCTCAGGTGGCAACCCTTAGGCACCCCACAACTGCAGGCTAAGTCTCATTTACAAGAGCAAAGACTCACAAGGGTAGACATCAATAATAAAAAAAAAAAAATCTGTGGGTCATCCTATTTTGATAGGCACTGTCCCTACACTCAGAGGACTATTGTTGCTCCCTTGGAGACGGTGGCAGAGCTTTCCAGGCTAGGAATTCAGATTCCCTCATTTATTGTGTGATTATCCACCCATCGTGACCATGCCCCATCTTCCGATCCTTTGAATGATTTTGTATATCTTTCATGTATATTCAGATGAACCAATCCCCACGAAACTCCACCCCAATAATCCCCCACAGTACCCGTTGTAACCCTTCTGTGATCCAAATCCTGCATGAATATTTAGTTCATAAAATAAACAAATACATTTACTAGGAAAAAGAAACAAGTGTGATAAGCTTACATGCAAGAGACAAACATAAGGAAACTCAGGGGGAAAAAAAAAAGAGAGAGGGAAAAAAAACAAATAATCAAACAAAGAAGAAAACAAAATAAAATATAATTAGTGAATTGGGACATTCAAAAAATGGGCAAAAAAGCAAAGGAAATGCCTTTAAAATATTTATATATATACATATTCATTTTTTTCCCTTACTCTTTTCTTTTTTCCCTTTTTTCCTTCCCTTTATCTCTGTGTTATCGGATGTCTGGTGTGCCATGACACCTTCCTCCTCTCAATCCCCATTGTCTCCCAATTTTTCATTTAATTTTCAAAGAAGTTTAGGTCACAGCAAAGTCACACACGGAGTGCCCGAGACTCCCAGACACCAAACCACCCCCCCTTCCCCACCCCATATTAACTCCCCGTCCTTTTTTTTTTGGTTGTTAGCATTGTTATAACTGTTATGCAGATAGCAAAATATAGCAACTAAACATTGTCAATGATTTACAGTATAGTTTACAATTTAGATGATACAGTTTAATAATTTTGATGATATTTACCATGTCCTGTGTCCATTACTGAAAGGTAATGAAAAACCTTCCCCATGACCACCAAACAACCCATTAGATCTTGACTGTTCCCTTCTCCTCAGCCCCCCAGGGCCCATGATACCCCCCTCTCCTAACCCATGGAATGTCAAGATTCACAGTCACATGCCCTGGGGATTTGAACCAGCACTTCCTAATCCACTCACCCCCCAGTGCTGTACCACCAAACCCAGGAACACCACCACTCATCTGCCCCATCCCCCAACATGCAACCACACTCTATCCCTTTACCATAGATTATGTCCATATGGGAGATGGCTCAAAGCCTGCTCTTCTCTTACTCTTCTTTGTTAACCTATCTTTCAGACAATGGTTCTCAGAGACTGCTCAATTTCCTCAGTTCAGATCAGTGAGTTCATATACTGTTCATCCTTCAGTGCCTGGCTTGCTTCACTCAACATAAGGTCTTCAAGATTCATCCACGTTATTTCATGTGTTAGCACTTTGTTCCTTCTTACAGCTGAGTAATATTCCATTGTATGTATGTACCACATTTTGCTTATCCATTCGTCTGTTGATGGGCACCGGGGCTGATTCCAACTTTTGGCAATGGTGAACAATGCCGCTATGAATATTGGTGTGCATATATCTGTTTGTATTTTTGTTTTCAGTTCTTCTGGGTATATACCCAGCAGTGGAATTGCTGGATCATACGGAAGATCTATTACTAGTTTTCTGAGTAATCGCCAAACTGTCCTCCACAGTGGCTGGACCATACCGCAGTCCCACCAGCAGTGGATGAGGGTTCCTATTCCTCCACATCCTCTCCAACATTTAGTGTCTCCTGTTTTTTTAATAACTGCCATTCTGATGGGTATAAGATGGTATCTCTTTGAAGTTTAGATTTGCATTTCCCTGATAGCAAGTGATGTTGAGCATTTTTTCATGTGCTTTTTAGCCATTTGTATTTCTTCCTTGGAGAAGTGTCTTTTCAAGGCACTCGCCCATTTTTTATATGGGTTGTTTGTCCTTTTATTTTCGAGGTGAAGGTTTTCTTTATATATGCATGATATTAGGCTCCTATCAGATATATGGTTGCTGAATACTTTTTCCCATTGTGTAGGTTGCCATTTTATTTTTTTAATAACATCCTTAGAGGTGCAGAAGTTTTTAATTTTGATGAGATCCCGTTTATCAATTTTTTCTCTTGCTGTTCGTGCTTTGGCTGTGAAGTTCATGAAACCATTTCCTTTTACAAGGTCCTGTAGATGCTTCCCTACATTATCTTCCAAGGTTTTTATGGTTTTGGCTCTTATATTTAGACCTTTGATCCATCTTGAGTTGATTTATATATAAGGTGTGAGATGGTATTCTTCTCTCATTCTTTTGGATATGGATATCCAGTTCTCCAAGCACCACTTGTTAAAGAGGGCATTCTCTCCCAACTGAGTGTGTTTCGTGGACTTGTCAAATATCAGATGACTGTATATGCGATGATCTATATCAGAACTCTCAATCTGTTTCCAATGGTCAGTAGGTCTATCCTTGTGCCAATACCATGCAGTTTTGATCACTGTAGCTGTGTAGTATGTTTTAAAGTCAGGTAATGTGATACCTCCAACTTCATTATTCTTTTTCAATATATCTTTGACAATTCGGGGCCTCTTGCCTCTCCAAATATATTTTGTGGTTAGTTTTTCCAGTTCCTTAAAAAATATAGTGTTGACTTTTATTGGGATTGCATTAAATCTGTAGATTAGTTCGGGTAGGATAGACATCTTGATGATGTTTAGTCTTCCCATCCATGAACAGGGAATATTTTTCCATTTATTTAAGTCTTCTTTGATTTCCTTGAACGGTGTTGTGTAGTTTTCTGTATATAAGTCCTTTATATCTTTAGTTTAATTTATTACTAGGTATTTGATTCTTTTGTTTACTATTGTAAATGGTATTTTTTTCCTGATTTCCTCCTCAGTTTGCTGGTTATTGGTGTACAGAAATGCTACTGATTTTTGGGCGTTGATCTTATAGCCTGCAACATTACTGAACTCCGTTATAAGTTCTAGAAGCCTTGCTATCGACTTCTCAGGGCTTTCTATGTATAGAATCATGTCATCTGCAATTAATGAAATTTTTACTTCTTCTTTTCCAATCTGGATGCCTTTTATGTCCTTTTCTTGTCTCAGTGCTCATGCACGTACTTCTAAGACAATGTTAAATAGGAGTGGTGATAGTGGGCATCCTTGTCTTATTCCCGATCTCAGAGGGAAGGCTTTTAGGATTTCACCATTGAAAATGATGTTAGCTTTGGGTTTTTCATATATACCCTTTATCATTTTCAGAAATTTCCATCTATTCCTATCTTTTGTAGTGTTTTTATGAGGAAAGAGTGCTGTATTTTGTCGAATGCTTTTTCGGCATCTATAGATATGATCATGTGATATTTTTCTTTCAGTTTGTTTATGTGGTGTATTACATTGATTGATTTTCTTATATTGAACCATCCTTGCATACCTGGGATGAAACCCACTTGGTCACGGTGTATAATCCTTTTGATATGTTGTTGAATGTGATTAGCAAGTATTTTGTTAAGGATTTTAGTATCTAGGTTCATTAGAGAAATTGGTCTGTAATTTTCCTTTCCTGTGGTATCTTTATTTGGTTTTGGTATTAGGGTAATGTTGGCATCATAGAATGAGTTAGGTAATATTCCTTCTACTTCTATTTTTTTGGAAGAGCTTAAGTAGAATTGGTGTTAGCTCTTTCCGGAATGTTTGGTAGAATTCAGCTGTGAAGCCATCTGGTCCTGGACTCTTCTTAGTTGGGAGGTTTTTAATGACTGAGTCTATCTCTTTACTTGTAATTGGGCTGTTGAGTTCATCTATTTCTTCTTTCATCAATGTTGGCTGTTTGTGTGTTTCTAGAAACTTGTCCATTTCCTCTAAATTGTCATTCTTGTTGGCATATAATTTTTCAAAGTATCCTCTTATGATACTCTTTATTTCTGTGGGGTCAGTAGTGATATCAGATATATTTGCATCTGTTCTCTCTTTTTCTTTGTTAGTCTGGCTAAGGGTTTGTCAATTTTGTTGATATTCTCGAAGAACCAGCTTTTGGTTTTGTTTATTGTTTCCAGTGCTTTCTTATTCTCTATTTCATTTAATTCTGCTCTAATCTTGGTTATTTCCATTTTTCTACTTCCTTTAGGTTTAGTTTGTTCTTGTTTTTCCAATTCCTCCAAGTGTGCAGTTAGGTCTTCAATTTTAGCTCTTTCTTCTTTTTTAATATATGAATTTATGGCTATGAACTTCCCTCTCAGGCCTGCTTTCACTGCATCCCATAGGTTTTGATATGTTGTGTTGTTGTTTTCATTAGTTTCAAGGTAGTTACTGATTTCTTTTGAAATTTTCTCTTTGACCCACTGTTTGTCTAAGAGTGTGTTGTTTAACTTCCATATACTTGGGCCTAACCTGTTTCTCTGGCCCTTATTGATTTCCAACTTCATTCCGTTGTGGTCAGAGAAATTACTTTGTATACTCTCAATCTTTCTGAATTCATTGAGTGTTGTTTTGTGGCCTAGCATGTGGTCTATTTTGGAGTATGTTCCATGTGCACTGGAGAAGAATGTAAATCCCGCAGTATTTGGGTGTAGTGTTCTGTATATGTCTATTAAGTCCAAATCTTCTAATGTATTGTTGAGTGCCTTCGTTTCATGATTGATTCTCTGCCTAGATGTTCTGTCTAATGATGATAGTGGTTTGTTGAATTCCCCTGCTATAATTGTAGAGGAATTTATTTCTCCTCTTAGTTTTTCCAGAGTTTGCCGCACGTATTTTGAGGCACCTCGATTAGGTGCGTAAATGTTGATGATTGTTCTCTCTTCTTGAGAGATTACTCCTTTTACTAATATGTAGTGCCCATCTTTGTCTCTTACAATAGTTTTGCATTTAAAGTCTATTTTGTCTGATATTAGAGTAGCTACTCCTGCCCTTTTTTGGCTATTGTTAGCTTGTAAAATGGTTTTCCAGCCATTCACTTTCAGCCTCCTTGAATCCCTGGGTCGAAAGTGTGTTTCTTGTAGGCAGCATATAGATGGATCATATTTTCTTATCCATTCTGCCAATCTGTGTCTTTTGATTGGTGAATTTAATCCATTAACATTCAGTGTTATTACTCGTAACAAATTTCTTACTTCAGTCATTTTTTCTTTGGGTTAATGTATGTCATATGTTGTTTTGTTTCTCTTTTTGAGTTTTCAGTTGTTTTTAAACTCTCCCCCAACTCTCTCTCCTTTGTTTTTTCCTTTCAACTTGTAGAGATTCCTTTAGTATTTCTTGAAGTGCTGGTTTCTTCTTGACATACTCTCAATTACTGTTTATCTGTGAATATTTTGAACTCTCCATCATTTTTGAATGCCAGTTTTGCTGGATAGAGAATTCATGGCTGGAAATTTTTTTCTTTTAGTATTTTGACTATGTCATACCACTGTCTTCTTGCCTTCATGGTTTCAGCTGAGAAATCAGCACTTAATCTTATTGTGCTTCCCGTGTATGTGATAGTTCTCTTTTCTCTTGCTGCCTTGAGTATTTTCTCTTTGTCTTGAGCATTGGACAATTTGACAAGTATATGTCTTGGAGTTGGCCTGTTGGGATTTATACTATTTGGGGTGCGCTGTGCTTCCTGGATCTGCACATCCATCTCTCTCAATAGAGTTGGGAAGTTTTCAGCCATAACTTCCTTCCACACTCCTTCTGTTCCCTTTCCCTTCTCTACTCCTTCTGGGATGCCCATAATGTGTATGTTTGTGCGTCTTGCATTATCGGTTAATTTCCTGAGACCATACTGGATTTTTTTCTGTCTTTTTGTCTATTTTTTCTACAATCTCTTTGATTTCAACTGTATTGTCTTCCATATCACTAATTCTTTCCTCTGCCTGTTCAATTCTGCTGCCATGTGAGTCCAGCGTCTTTTTCATTTCTTGACTTGTGTCTTTGTTCGCCATCATATTTTTAGGTGTGTTAGCTATTTCTTCAGTATGTTCTCCCAGTGTCTTCTTTATATCCTTAATCTCTTCCTTCAGTTCTTTAAGTTGGTCAATGATATTTGTTTGGATAGCTTTGATTAGTTGTTCGATGTACTGCATTGCTTCCTGGTTTTTGTTTTGTGCACTGGACTGGTCCATGTTTTCCAGTTTCTCAGAGTCATTTGTATTTTTCTGTTGCCCTCTGGTCATCATATTATCTTGATGGGTTTGTTCAGTTGATTAGCTTTTCTCTATGCTCTAGAATTTTATTTAGCTGTTGGTTCTGCGTGTGAGTTAAGTTTTCTCTTTGGCTGTTTTTCTTCTTATTTTATATCCTTGCTTCTTTCTATGTTCCTTAGAAGCTCAGTGAAACGACATGGTGGTCTCCATTCTTCTCATTATAAGACCTGGCGGCTGACGTCGTGCACGTTGGGGCAGGAATCGCAGCCGAAGCCGAGGCAGCTCCGAGGCCTCAGTAGTGCCCTCAGCCGAGGTGGAAGGGCAGCATCTAATGTTGTTTTTTCTGGTAGAATTATTAGTAGTTCTAATGCTCTAAAATATATGAGATACTTTGCTAAATATTGACAAAATTTTCTTGATAATGACAGTGTGATTGTGTATAGTCTCTTTACTATTTGCTATGGTGGTATTTGTCACACCCATAATTTTCTAATGTTATAATATTAATAACAGTATAGACACTCATTTATAGAGAAATATCTTTTCTAAGCAATTTTCCTCTATTATACAACCTAAACCTGGCTGGAACACAACAGTGAAGTTAGTATTTTGGGACAAGTCCCGACCACATGACTTCTGGGAAAACTCTGATGAAGTCAACTTTACTGGGGTACAATGAACCACTCACAAAATAGACACAGCTCTGTGCTGAAGTAAATAGCATTTAGATGTAGAGCCATAGAGGTGACTCAGGATGTTGTGACTAGGCCTCACATCCATGTTTCATTTCTAAATCTGGAAAATGGGGAAGTAAATTGAGAAATCCCATATATACTGAAGGGTAAGCACCATTCTGCTTCACCATGAAATTTGCTGTCCCCTTGGAAATTCCTTTGCTGCTACGTGTTGATTGAAAACATGATTTTATCTCCAAGGACAGGCCAAGTTTTCTTCATTTCTGATGATATCATTTCTTTTCCCTTCTTCCACCAGGATCTTTTGACCTTCAACAGTCACTTCCTTCCCAAGGGAAGGCAAGAGTTAATCCAATGGTGAACCGTGGTCTCAGCTGCTAGATCTCCATAACAGAACTTATCTCTATAGATAGCATTGATTCCAAAATATTCCAAAGCCAAGAAACTTCCTCCATGGGTCATCTTTCCAGGTCTGGATCTTGCCACAGTACTCTGTACTCCCTCCTCCCCAAGG
>JAKSZT010038950.1:0-23568 GCA_026826555.1 Tolypeutes matacus | reverse complement strand
AATTAAGAAAATTACTCCTGGGAAGCGGCTGTGGCTCAATCAGTAGGGCTCCCATTTACCATATGGGAGGCCCCGGGTTCGGTTCCTGGGGCCTCCTGGTGAAGGTAAGCCCGCCCGCACGGCGTGGTTAGCTGACCCAGCGAGCACAAGCAGCAAGGGGGGGATAAATGAATAAATAAAATCTTAAAAAAAAAAAAAGAAAATTACTCCATTCACTATAGCAGTAAAAAGAAATAAAACATCTAGGAATAAATTTAACCAAGATTGTAAAAGACTTGTATGCTGAAACCTAGAAAACACTGCTGAAAAAAATTAAAGACCTAAATCAATGGAAAAATATCCCATGTTCATGGGTTGTAAGACTTAAAAAAAAATTTCTTTTTTTAAGATTTATTTTATTTATTTACCCCCACCCCCTCATTCTTTGTGGTCGCTGTCTGCTCTCTGTGTCCATTTGCTGTGGGCTTTCTGTATCTACTCATCTTCAAAGTAAGTAAGATAATTCTTTCCTTGGTTACTATGCAGTTATTTTTACCTGTAACCAATGTCAAAAGACCACTTTGCCTAATGCTATGCCAAAGCAATAGTTTCTTCACCTCTGAAATCCAGGTAAGATTCTTGTTTCATTTGCTGCTATGAACGTGTTTTCACTTACAATTATCTTCTAAACACTGATTTCATCTAACGCTCTGTGAATGAAGGAGATACTACAATTTTGAAAAGTAATTAAGATACTTGTTTCTTTGGCTGCTATGCACTTCATTTCATTCACAATGAATGTGAATACATTGCTTTTATCTAATGCTATACCAAAGCAGTGGTTTCTTCAGTTTTGAAATCTAAGTAACATTCTTGTTTCATTTGTTGCTATGCAAGAATTTACACTTACAATCAACTTCAAAACAGTGGTTTTACCTAATACTCTGTCAATAAAGTAGCATTTATGTTTGAAAAGTGAGACTGAGCATTGTTTCTTTGGCTGATATGCTCGTGTTTTCACTTATGATCAATGTTAGAACACTGGTTTTATCTAACACACTGTGAATTCAGGTGTTACTTCAATTTTGACAGGTAAGAAGGATACTTGATTCTTTGGCTGCTATGCACATGCTTTCACTCACAATCAATGTCAAAACACTGCTTTTACATAATTCTGTGCCAATGCAGTGATTTACTCTCTTTTCAAAACTAAGCAAAATATTCATTTCATTGGCAGCTATGCACTTGTTTCAATTTACAATCAACTTCAAAATTCTAGTTTAAACCTAATGCTCTGTGATTTAGAGGAGTTCTTCAGTTCTGTAAAGTAAGAAAGAGTCTTGTTTCCTTGGTTTCTATGCACTTGTTTTCAGTTACAACTAGTGTCAAATCATGGCTTTTACTTAATTCTATTCCATTGCAGTTGTTTCTTCATTTTTGAAATGTAAGTAAGTTTTGCATCTCATTTCCTGCTTTGCATGTGTTTTCACTTACAATCAACTTCAAAACACTGGTTTTACCAAACACTCCGAGAATGCAGGAGGTAATTCAATTTTGAAAGGTAAGATTCTTGTTTCTTTGGCTACTATGCACTTGCTTGCACTCACAAAGACAAAACCCTGCTTTTATCTAATGCTATAGCAATACAGTTGTTTCTTCAGTATTGAAATCTAAGTGAGATTCTTGTTTCATTTGCTGCTGTGCACGTGATTCATTTTCAATCAACTTTAACAAACTGGTTTTACCTAATGCTCTGTGAATTCTGTAGGTTTTTCAGTTTGAAAATTTAGAATGAGTCTTGTTTCCTTGGCTGCTATGCTTGTGTTTTCACTTATAATCAAAGTCAAATCATGGTTTTACCTAACATTCTCTGAATGCAGGAGCTTCTTCACTTTTGAAAACTAAGCAATATACTCTATTCATTGGAGACTATGCCAATGTTTTCACTTACAATCAACTTCAAACCTCATGATTTGCTGAATGCACTCTGAACACAGTTGATTCTTTAATTCTGAAAACTAAGAAACTTGTTTCAGTGGCTGCTATGCATATGTTTCCTCTTATAATCGATATCAAACCTGTGGTTTTACTTAATGCTCTGTGAACACAGGAGATGCTTCACTTTTGTAAAGTAAATAAGATACTTCTTTCCTTGGCTGCTATGAATTTGTTTTCATTTACAACCAATGTCAAAACACTGCTTTTACTATACCAATGCAGTAGTTTCTTCACTTTTTAAATCAAAGTAAGATTTCTGTTTCATTTGATTCTATGCACGTCTTTTCACCTAAAATCAACTTCAAAACACTGGTTTTTCCTAATGTTCTGTGAAAGCAAGAAGTACTTCAATTTTGAAAGGTGAGTAATATACTATTTTCCTTGGCTACTATTAACATTCTTTCACTCACAATAAATGTCAAAATACTGCTTTTACTAAATGATATGCCAATGCAGTGGTTTGCTCAGTTTTGAAAACTATGCATGATACTTCTTTCTTTTGCTGCAATGCACTTGTTTTTCACTTAAATAAAAGGAAAAACATTTTTTCCTACCATGCTCTGAATGTAGGCAATTCTTCAGTTTTAAAAACTGAGCCAGATTCTATTTTCATTGGCCTGGTTTAATAATGGCTGAAAACTTCCCCATCCAATTGAGAAAGATTGATGTACATGTCCAGGAAGAATAGGGCACTCCAAACAGTATAAATCCCAACAGGCCATCTCAAATACATACACTTCTCATAATGTCCAATGCTCAAGACAAAGAGAAAATACTCAATGCACCAAGAGAAAAGAGAACCATCACATACAATGGAAGCACAATAAGATTAAGTACAGATTTCTCATTTGAAAACATGGAGGTAAAAACACAGTGGTATGACATAGTCAAAGTACCAAAAGAAAAAATTTCCAGCCACAAATTCTTTATCCTGCAAAACCGCATTCAAAAAAGATGGAAAGTTCAAAATACTCACAGATAAACAGAAATTAAGAGAGTATGTCCATAAGAAACCTGCACTTCAAGACATACTAAAGGAAGTTTTACAAGTTGAAAGGAAAAAACAAGGTTGAGAGGGTTGAAGGAGAGTGTAAAAATAACTAAAAAGACAAAAAGAGGAATAAGAACAACATATGGCATACATTAACCCAAAGAAAATATGGCTTAAGTAAGAAATTCATTGTGAGTAATAGCACTGAATGTTAATGGATTAAATTCACCAATCAAGAGACACAGATTGGCAGAATGGGTAAGGAAATATGATCCATCTACATGCTGCCTACAAGAAACCCACTTTCATCCCAGGGATTCAAGGAGGTTGAAAGTGAATGGCTGGAAAATAATTTTACAAGCAATCAATATACAAAAGAGGGCGGAAGTAGCTCTCCTAGTATCAGACAAAATAGACTTTAATGCAAAACTATTGTAAGAGAGAAAGATGGATGCTATATATTAATAAAAGGGGTAATCTCTCAAGAATAGAGAACGATCATAAATATTTATGCATCTAATTGGGTTGCCTCAAAATCCATGAGTCAAATTCTGGAAAAAATAAGTGGAGAAATAAAAGCCTCTACCATTATAGTGGGGGATTTTAAGACACCATTATCACCATTGGACAGGACATCTAGACAGAAAATCAATAAAGAAACAAAGATGCTGAACAATACTTTAGAGGACCTGGACCTAATTGACATATATAGAACACTACATGCAAATACAGCTGGATTTACATGCTTCTTGAGTGCTCATGGATCATACTCTAAGAATGATCACATGTTAGGCCACAGAATAACTCTCAATGAATTCAGAAAGACTGAGATTATACAAAGTAATTTCCCTGACCACAATGGAAAGAAATTGGATATCATTAAGGGTCAGAGAAACAGATTAAACAAAAAGATATGAAAGTTAAAAAACACACTCTTAGACAAACAGTGGGTCAAGGAGAAAATCTCAAAAGAAATCAGTAACTACCTTGAAACTAATGAAAATAACAACACAGCATATCAAAACCTATGGGATGCAGCCAAAGCTGTCCAGTGAGGGAATTTCCTTGCCATAAATACATATATTAAAAAGAGAAGAAAGAGCTAAAATTGAACACCTAACTGCACACTTGGAGACATTGGAAAAACAAAAACAAACTAAACCTAAAGGAAGGAAATAGAAGGAAAAAAACAAGAATAGAGCAGAACTAATTGAAATAGAGAATCAGAAAGATCTAGAAAAAATCAACAAAACCAAAACCTGGTTCTGAGAAGATCAATAAAATTGACAATCCCTTGGCCAGACTAACAAAGAAAAAGTGAGAACAAATGCAAACATACCAAATAAGGACAGAGAAAGGGGATATCACTACTGACCCCGCAGAAATAAAGGGGTATCCTCATAAAAGGATACTTTGAAAAATTATATGCAAATAAGAATGATAATTTACAGGAAATGGACAACTTTCTAGAAACTCACCAGCAGCCTACACTGATGAAAGAAGAATTTGATGAACTCAACAGTCCAATTACAAGTAAAGTGATAGACTCAGTCATCAAAAACCTCCTAACTAAGAAGAGCCCAGTACCAGATGCCTTCACAGCTGAATTCCACCAAACATTCTGGAAAGAGCTAAAACAAATCTTGCTTAAACTCTTTAAAAAAATATAGAAGCAGAAGAAATATTGCTTAACTCATTCTATGATGTCAAAATTACCCTAATACCAAAGCCATACAAATACCACAAGAAAAGAAAATTACAGACCAATTTCCCTAATGAACCTAGATGCTAAAATCCTCAACAAAATACTTGCTAATCTCATTCAACAACATATCAAAAGGATTATACACCATGACCAAGTGGCTTTCACCCCAGGTATGCAAGAATGGTTCAATATAAGAAAATCAATCAATAAAAAACCCCACATAAAGAGATTGAAAGAAAAAATTGACATAATTTTCTCTATAGATGCAGAAAAAGCATTTGAAAAAACACAGCACTCTTTCCTGATAAAAACACTGCAAAAATAGGAGTAGAAGGAATCTTTCTGAATATGGTAAAGGGTATATATGAAAAACCCAAAGCTAACATCATCTTCAATGGTGAAATCCTAAAAGCCTTCCCTCTGAGACTGGGAACAAGACAAGGATGCCCACTATCACCATCCCTATTTAACCTTGTCTTAAAAGTACTTGCTTGAGCACTGAGGCAAGAAAAAGATAAAAGGCATCCAAATTGGAAAAGAAGAAGTAAAAATTTCACTATTTGCAGACGACATAATCCTATACATAGAAAACCATGTTAAATCTACAACAAACCTTCTAGAACATATAAAGGAGTTCATTAATGTCACAGTCCATAAGATCAATGCTCAAAAATCAGTAGCATTTCTGTACACCAATAACAAGCAATGAGGAGGAAAGCAAGAAAAAGTACCATTTACAATAGTAACTAAAATAATCAAATACCTAGGAATAAATTTAACTAAAGATTTAAAGGCCTTATATACAGAAAACTACACAACATTGTTAAAGGAAATCAAAGAAAACTTAAATAAATGGAAGAATATTCCCTGTTCATGGATAGGAAGATTAAACATCATCAAGATGTCTATCTTACCCAAACTAATCTAAAGATTTAATGCAATCCCAGTAAAAATCAACCTTGTATTGTTTAAGGAACTGGGTAAGCTAACTATAAAATAAATTTGGAAAGGTAAGAAGTCCAAATCACCAAAGATATATTGGAAAAGAAAAATGAAGTTGGAAGTATCACATTACCTGACTTTAAAACATGCTATAAAGCTACAGTACTCAAAACTGCATGGTATAGGCACAAGATAGACATACTGACCAATGGAACCAAATTAAGTGTTCAGATATAGATCCTTGGATTTACAGTCATCTGATATTCGACAAGGACACCAAGCCAACTCAGTTGGGAGAGAATGGCCTCTTTAACAAGTGGTGCTTGGAGAACTGGATATCCATATCCAAAAGAATGAGAGAGGAATGCCAACTCACACCTTATACAAAAATCAACTCAAGATGGATCAAAGATTTAAAGGAGAAGCAGCAAAAGAAAAAAATAGATAAAAGGGATTTCCTCGAAATTAAAAACTTCTGCACCTCAAAGGACGTTATGAAGAAAATAAAAAGGCAACCTACACAATGGGAGAAAATATTTGGCAACCATATATATGATAGGAGCCTAATATCCTGCATATATAAACAAAACTTACACCTCAAGAGTAAATAGACAAACATCCCATTTTTAAAAAAATGGGCAAGAGACCTGAAAAGACACTTCTCCAAGAAGAAATACAAATGGCTAAATAGCACATGAAAAAATGCTTGACATCGCTAGCTATGAGGGAAATGCAAATCAAAACTACAGTGTGATACCATCTTACACCCATCAGAATGGCAGGTATTAAAATCACTGCAGACTATATGTGTTGGAGAGGATGTGGTGGGATAGGAACCTTCATCCATTGCTGGTGGGATTGTGGAATTGTACAGCCACTGTGGAGTAGAGTTTGGTGGTTCCTCAGAAAATTAAAATAGATCTTCCATGTGATCCAGGAATTTCACTGGTGAGTACATACCCAGAAGAATTGAAAGCAAAGACACGAACAGATATATGTACACCAATGTTCATAGCAGCATTGTTCACTCTTGCCAAAAGTTGGAATCAGCCCCGGTGCCCATCAGCAGATGAAGGGATAAACAAAATGTGGTACATATATACAATGGAATATTACTCAGCTCTAAGAATGATTAAAGTGCTAAGACACGAAATAACATGGATGAATCTTGAAGAACTTATGTTGAGTGAAGTAAGCCTGGCATTGATGGATGAACAGTACATGACCTCACTGATTTGATTCGAGGAAAGTGAGCAGTCTCTGAGATTAATTGTCTGAAAGATGGTTAACAAGAGAGAGAAAGGGAAGAGAAAGTTGTGAGCCATCACCCATACGGACATAATCTATGGTAAAGTGATAGAGTATAGTTGCATATTGAAGGATAGGACAGGTGAGGAGTGATATTACTGGGTTTGGTGGAGCAGGGTTGGCATGTGTGTAGATTAGGAAGGGTGGGTTAGACTACCAAGGATACTGGGGGGACAGATGGGAGAGGGACCTGGTGAACAAGGGATTTGTGAGTATAAGGTTGAAAGTACAGGAATGAGAATGCTCTTATGGCAATATGACAATGTAGTGTCACTGGTTTAATGTATAGGTTGGGGAGCATTCAGGACGGGGTGCATCTGGAGTAAGCTTCTGGGAAGTGTGTGAATATTCTTCTTGTCATAATCTATTGTGTTGGGGAGTGGTAACCCACATGGTGAGTGGGAAGATGGACCCCATCTTTAGGAGGACTGATTCACCCAGAAACAGAGAGGTGGGTATCTCTTATGAGCAAGTGTTGATAATAATAGGGGAGGAAAATCAGCATGTCAAGACCTTGTGTAACATGTAACTATGAATCTTGTTATCCTATGAGTCAAGAGAGGGGGGTGTCATGTGTCCTAGGGTGAGGGAGAGGAAGGATCAGAAAAGATCAAACAAGGGGTATTTAGGGGTCAGGGGAAATGTGTTTCATTACCATACAGTGATAGACACAGGGCATGGTAAATATCATAAAAAAATTACTAAACTATACCATCCAAATTATAAACTATACTGTAAACCATTGACAATGTTTAGTAGCTATATTTCACGGTCTGTATAACAGTTATAACAATGCTACCATCCACATGCAAAAAGGTTTTAATATGGGGTGAGGAAAGGGGGAGGCTTTTCGGTATATGAGAGTCGCTAGTATTCTGTGTGTGACTTTGGGTTGACCTAAAACTTCTTTTACAATTAAATGAAAATTTGGGAGACACAGGGGAATGATAGGGGGAAGGTGTCACAGTACAGACTGGACACCCGATAATGGAGTGATAAAAGGAAAAATGTTTAAAATTTTATTTTTTCCCAATATTTGAATAGCCCAATCCTTTAATTGTATTTTATTTTTAATGGTTTTTTTACTTTCCATGTATTTTATCACTTATATTTAAACTTTTCAAAATTATTTCATTTTCCTAATAATTGTATTTTGCTATTATATGGGCTTCATCTTCAAGGAAGATTTGGATGAGAGAAGGGTTACTTCAGGGGCAGGAGAAGATCATTTGTTCAGTGTCTGGGATGGGGGATTCATGGGAGGAATATACATGAAAGATCTATAAAATTGTTCAAGTGATCAAGGGGTGGAGAATCACTCAATAAATGAGAGAATACTGAATTCCCAGCCTGGAGAGCTCTGCCATATTCTCCAAGGGAGCATCAACAGTCCCCGAGTGCAGGGGCAGTATCTGGCAAAGGAGGATAATCCACTAATTGGTTCTTGTTATTGATGACTAGCCTTATGGGTCTTTGCCCTTGTAATTGAAACTTTGCCTACTTTTATAGCATGCCTAATGATTGCCTCCTGAGAACCTCCTTGTTGCTCAAATGTGGCCTCTCTCTTAGTCAAACTCAGCATATGAATGCATTACCTTCCCCACAGCATGGGACATGACTCCTGGGGATAAGCCTCCCTGGAAATGAGGGATTAATTACAAGTTCGAACTGGCAATATGACTGGAAAAAGACCTTGAATAAAAGGGGGGAAGGGTAAAGACAAATGAGTTCATATGGCTAAGAGACTTCAAAGAGAGTCTGGAGGTCATCCCAGAGGTAATGCTTATGCACACACAGTAGGAACACATAGAACACCAAAGTGGATATTTCACCACAAATAGGGGCTCCTGAGGGCTTTGGAGACACCCAGTTTTATATAAGAGGGGATAGCTCCAGAGATGGATGCGATATCAATGGACTATACTTTGGAATCTGTGCTCCTGAGAGTGACTGAGTTGGACGCAAATTAGTCCTCCCTGCATATGGTCCATCAGTCCCTTCTATTCAAACCTATACTTTGTGCTGGAATTTGTAGGTGTACTTCCAGAGACTGGAGCCTTTGGGCTGTCCATGTGCCAGCTGTGCCTGGAATCTTGGTGGAGCTGAAACTCTTGCTTTACAGCTCAATGGACTCAACCAATCAACTGGTGAGGAGATAATGATGGACAACGGCCATCCCAGGGAATGGAGAGAGTCTGCAGTTGCAGGCAGGATAATCCCATCCATCTTATCCATGAGATGTAAGCTCCCTCTCACTTGGAGGTGGAGTGGACATCACCAATGCAGACTCCTCAGAATTGGGGGAAGAGCTATGGACTAGAGTGGATTTACTTGTATACTGTTTTAGACATATTGTGATTTAAACAATGGAAGAAATTACCACATTGATGTGGAGCCAGTGGTCACTGGATGCTTTTGGGTTCGAGAGAGGGAAAAGCAGTTGTGATACAGGGGATTTTTCACGTCTTGGGTATTAACCTGAATGACACCACAATGACAGATATAGGCCATTTTACATCAGCATATAACATGCAGGACAATGTGGGAGAGAGGTTTACAATATGAGCTATGGCCTATGCTTAGTGGCAAAGCCCCAGGATGTGTATATGCATTGCAGGGGATGTGCTAACTAATGGAAGATATTTATGTGGGCTGTCATAGAAGATTTGGGAGGTGGGGAACATGGGAATCCCTATAATTTTTGTATAATATTTATATAATCTAAGCATCTTTTAAAATATATTTTAAAAAACTGGTTTTACCTAACACTCCGTGAATGGAGGAGGTTCTTCAATTTTTAAAAATTAACTAAGGTACTTATTTAATAGGATACTATACACTTTTCACTTACAATCAATAAAAAACAGTAGTTTTACCCAATGCTCTGTGAATGTAAGTGCTTTGTCAGTTTTGAAAACTAAGCAAATTCTTTAATTGTATGTTTCACACTTCATTTCATTTACAATCAATGTCAAACAATGGCAATATATAAGATTCTGTGAATGCAGTCATTACTTCACCTGTGAAAACCAAGCAAATCTTTCTTTAATTGGCTGCTATGCACTTTTTTCCCGTACAGTAAATATAAAAACACAGGTTTTACCTAATGCTCTGTGAATATAGGAGGTTTTACATTTTTGAAAACTAAGCAAATTACTTTTTTGTTTGGCAGTGATGGCACTTGTTTTCACTGACCATCAATGTCAAAACATTGGTTTTCCTTAATGCTCTGAAAATTCAGGACGTACTTCAATTTTGAAAACCAACAGTTTACTTGGGTAATTGGCTGGTATGCATTTGTTTTCAGTTACAATGTTAATATACTGGTTTTACCAAATATGCTGAGAATGCAGTTGTTTCTTCAAATTGGGAAAACTAAGCAAGTTACTTTTTCATTGGGTGCTATGCACTTGTTTTCAATTACAATCAATGACCAAACAATGGTTTACCTAAGGCTCTTGAAATGCAGTAGTTTCTTCATTTGGGAAAACTAAACAATTTACTTCTTTAAATAAATGTTATGCACTTGTTCTCACTTACAATCAATGGTAAATCATTTGTGATTCCTAACACTCTGTGAATTCAGTGGTTTCTTCAGTTATGAAAACAAAACCCATTACTTATTGGATTAGCTGCTATGCACTTGTTTTAACTTACAATCCATATCAAAGCCATGGTTTTACCTAAGTTTCTGGGAATGCAGTAGTTTCTTCATTTGTGAAAATTAAGGAAATTATTTCATTAATTGGCTGCTATGCACTTGTTTTCACTAACATTCAATATAAAAAAATTTTTGATCTAATGCTCTGTCAATGAATGAAGTTCTGCAGTTTTGAAAACAAAGCAAGTTGCTTGTTCAATTGCCTGTTATACATTTGTTTTCACTTGCAATCAATTTGAAAACACTGGATTTTCCTAATGCTCCATGAAAGCATGAGGTTCCTCATTTTTTAATTCCAGGCAAGAAGTTTAATTTGCTGCTATGCACTTGTCCTTACTTACAACCTTCGTCAAAACTGTGGTTTTACCTACAACTCTGTGAATGAAAGAGGTTCTTCAATTTTCAAAAATTAAGCAAGCTTATTGTTTAGTAGGATACTATTCACATTTTCTCACTTACAATCAGTGAACAAACAGTGGTTTTACCTAATGCTTTGTGAATGTAAGTGGTTCTTCCGTTTTTAAAACTAAGCAAGTTACTCATCTAATTGGCTGCTACACATTTCTTTTCACTTACAATCAATGTCAAAGCACTGAATTCACCTAATGGTCTGTGAATGCAGTAGTTTATACTATTTGGAATTCTTGGCAAGTGTCTTGTGTAATTTTCTGGTATTTTTTCTCACTATCAATGCCAAATCAGTGTTTTTACCTAATGCTCTATTATTGCAGGAGGTCATCCACTTTAAAAAATTAAGCAAGTTACTTGTATTATTGGCAGTACCTCACTTGTTTTCACTTACAATCAATATCAAAATGTTGGTTTTACTTAATGCTTGTGAATGCAATAGTTTCTTCAGTTTTGAAAGCTGAGCAAGTTACTTTTTAATTTGATGCTATGCACTAGTTTTCACTTAAAAACAATATCAAAACCGTGTTTTTACCTGATGCTCAATGAATGAAGGAGGTTCTTACGTTTTAAAAAATTTAGGAAAGTACTTGTTTAATAGGATAATATTCACTTGTTTTCAATTACAATCAATGTCAAAACCCTGGTTTTTCCTAACACAATGTGAATGAAGGAGTTTCTCCTATATACAGAATTAATCAAGGTACTTGTTTAATAGGTTATTATTAATTCCTCCTTTCTTACAATTAATGAGAAAACAATGGATTTTACCTAACTCTTTGTGAATGTAAGAGGTTCCTCAGCCTGAAAACTATGCAAGTTACTCATTTAATTTCCGGCTACACACTTCTTTTCACTTACAATGAGTATCAAAGCAGTGGTGAAACATAAGATTCTGTGAATACAGTCATTTCTTCACTTGTGAAAAGCAAGCAAGTCCTTGTTGAATTGGTGGCTGTGCACTTTTTTCACATACAATCAATGAAAAACCACTGGATTTGCATAATGATCTGTGAATGCATGAGTTTGTTCAGTTTTGTAATCCAAGCAAGTAGTTTAATTTGCTGCTATGCACGTGTTTTCACTTACAACCAATGTCAAAACCCTGGTTTTACCTAACAATCTATGAATGAAGGAGATTCTCCAATTTTCAATAATTAACCAAAGGAATTTTTTAATAGGATACTAGTCACTTCTTCTCACTTACAATCAATGAAAAAACACAGGATTTACCTTTGCGATTGCAAGTGGTTTTTCAGTTTTTTAAACTAAGAAAGATTCTCACTAAATTGCCTATATCACACTTCCTTTCAATTACACTGAATGTCAAAGTAGTGGTGATACATAAGATTCTGTGAATGCAATCATTTCTTTGCTTGTGAAAATGAAAGAAGTCCTGGTTTAATTGTCTGCCAAGCAGATGTTTTCACATACAATAAATATCAAAACATTGATTTTACCTAACACTTTGTGAATGGAGGAGGTTCTTCAGTTTTGAAAACTAAACAAATTACTTCTTTATTTGGCTGCCCTGGAACTTGTTTTCACTTACAATTAATGACAAAACATTGGTTTTACCTAATGCTCTGTGAATGCAGTAGATTCTTTAGTTTTGATAACTAAGCAAGTTACTAGTTTACCTGACTCCTATTCACTGGTTTTCACTTACAGTGTCAATATGTTGGTTTTACCAAATACACTGAAAATACAGTTGTTTCTTCAAGTTGTGAAAAGTAAGCAAGTTACACTTTCCTTGGAGTCTATACACTTGATTCACTTACAATCAATTTCAAAACAATGGTTTACCTAATGTTCTTAGAATGCAGTTGTTTCTTCATTTGGGAAAACTGAGCAATTTACTTCTTTAAATGACTGCTACACACTTGTTTTTAATTACAGTCAGTGGCAAATCAGTTGTGATACCTAACACTCTGTGATTGCAGTAGTTCCTTTATTTGTGAAAACAAAGAACTTTACGTCTATAATTGGCTGCTATTCACTTGTTTTAACTTACAACCAATGTGAAAACCACGGTTTTACCTAAAGTCCTGGGAATGCAGAATTTTCTTCACTTGTGAAAATAAAGAAATTATTTCTTTAATTGGATGTTACACACTTGTTTTCACTTACATCCAATATCAAAACTCTTGTTTTACGTAATGTTCTGTGAAAGTATGAGGTTCTTCAGTTTTGAAAACTAAGGAAGTTGCTTGTTTAACTGCCTGTTACATACATGTTTTCTCTTACAATCAATGACAAAACACTGGTTTTACCTAAGCATCTGTGAATGCATGAGTTTCTCCATGTTTGAAATCCAAGCAATTAGTTTATTTCAATGCTATATACTTGTTTTCACTTAAAACGAATGTCAGATTCCTGGTTTTACCTAACACTGTGAATGAAGGAGGGTGGGTCTTCAGTTTTCAAAAATTTATCAAGTTATTTGTTTAATAGGATACTATTCACATGTTCTCACAATCAATGAAACAATACTGTTTTACCTAACCCCTTGTGAATGTGATTCTTCAATTTTGAAAACTATGCAAGTTACTCATTTAATTGCCTGCTTCACACTTGTTTTCACTTACAATGTCAAAGCAGTTGTGATACAAAAGCTTCTGTGAATGCAGTTATTTTTCTTCACTTGTGAAAACCAAGCAAGTCCTCATTTAATTGATTGCTATGCACTTGTTTTCACATACAATAAATATCAAAACACTTGTTTTACCTAATGCTCTGTAAATGTTGGGAGCTCTTCAGTTTTGAAAACAAAGCAAATTACTTCTTTATTTGAATGCTATGGCACTTGTTTTCACTTACAATCAATGTCAAAATACTGGTTTTATGAAGTGCTCTGTCAATGCAGTAGATTCTTCAGTTTTGAAAACTATGCAAGTTACTTGTTTAATTGGTTTCTATGCACTTATTTTCATTTACAGTTTCAATATACTGTTTTTACTAACTAATAACACTGAGAATGCAGTTGTTACTTCACATTGTGAAAACTAAGCAACTTACTTTTCAATGGATGCTATGAACTTATTTACACTTAAAATCAATGACAAAACAATGATTTACCTAACGCTCTTGAAAAGCAGTAGTTCCTTAAGTTGGGAAAACTAAGCAATTTACTTCTTTAAATGAATGCTATACACTTGTTTTCACTTACAGTCAATGGCAAATCAGTTGTGATACTTAACAATCTGTGTTTGCAATAGTTTCTTCAGTTGTGAAAATGGACCCTGTTACTTCCTTAATCAGCTGCTATGCACTTGGTTACAACCAATGTCAAAACCCTGGTTTTACCTAATGCTCTGTGAATGAAGGAGTTCAACAGTTTTAAAAATTAAGAAATTATTTGTTTAATAGAATACTATACACTTGCTTTCACTTAAAATCAGTGTGAAAACCATGGTTTTACCTAAAACACTGTGAATGAAGGAGGTTCTACAATTTTCAAAAATTAAGCAATGCTCTTGTTTAATATGATACTATTCACTTCTTCTTACTTACAATCGATGATAAAACATTCGTTTTTCCTTTGTGAATGTAAGTGGTTCTTCAGTTTTGAAAACCATGCAAGTTATCCATTTAATTTCCTGCTACACACTTCTTTTTATTTTCAATCAATGTCAAAATGGTGGTGTTACCTAACACTCTGTGAATGCAGGAAATTCTTCAGTTGTGAAATCTAGGCATGTTAATTCCTTAGCTGGCTGCTTTGCACTTGTTTTCACAATCAAGGAAAAAACACTGGTTTTTCCTAATGCTTTATGAATGTAAGTGGTTCTTCATTTTGGAAAACTATTCAAGTTACTCATTTAAATGACTGCTGCACATTTCTTTTCACTTACAATCAATGTCAAACACTGGCTCTACCTAATGCTCTGTGAATGCAGTAGGTTATGTTCTTTTGAATTCTAAACAAATTACTTCTGTTATTTGCTGGTATTTTTTCTCACTTGCAATCAATGCTAAAGAGTGGTTTTATCTAACACTCTATGAATGCAGGACATCCTTTAGTTTTGAAAATTAAGCAAGTTATTTATATAAATGTCTGTAACACAATTGTTTTCACTAACAAAGTCAAAATGCTGGTTTTACCTTATACTTGTGAATGATGTAATATCTTCATTTGTAAAAAGTAAACAAGTTATTTTTCTTTTGGTGCTATGCAATTGTTTTCCCTTACAACCAAAATGAAAACCCTGGTTTTACCTAACACTGTGAATGAAGGAAGTTCTTCAGTTTTCAAAAACTAATGAAGTTACTTGTTTAATAGGATACTATTCACTTGTTTTCACTTACATTCAATGTCAAAAGGGTGGTTTTTCTTTTCCATCTGTAAATTCTGGAGTTTCTTCTATTGTGAAATCTAGGCACGTTACTTCCTTAATTAGCTTCTTTCCACTTCTTCTTATTACAATCCATGTAATACAGGTTTTATCTAAAACTTTGTGAATATAGGTGGAACTTCAATTTTGAAATCTAAGCAAGTTACTCATTTAATTGCCTGCTTCACACTTCTTTTCACTTACAATCAATATCAAAGCAGTTGTGATACAAAAGATTCTGTGAATGCAGTCTTCACTCATGAAAACCAAGCAAGTCTTGTTAAATTGGCTGCTATGACTTTCTTTTCACATACAAAAATATCAAAATACTGGTTTTACCTAATGCTCTGTCAATGTTGGAGGTTCTTCAGTTTTGAAAATGAAGCAAATTACTTCTTTATTTGGCTTCTATGGCATTTGTTTTCATTTAAAATCAACTTCAAAACAATGTTTTTACCTAATGCTCTTTTAATACATTAGTTTCTTTAGTTTTGAAAACTTAGCAAGTTACTCATTTAATTACCTGCATCACACTTCTTTTCACTTACAATCAATGTCAAATCTCTAATTTCACATATTGCTCTGTGAATGCAGTATGTTCTTCACTTTTCAAAACTATGAAAGATACTTGTTTAATTGGCTGCTATGCACTTGTTTTCATTTACAATATCAATATCTTGGTTTTACCTAATACACTGAGAATGCAGTTGTTTCTTCAAGTTGTTAAAACTAAGCACATTAATTTTTCATTGGATATTATCACTTGTTTTCACTTACAATCAATTACAAAATAATGGTTTACCTAGCGCTCTTGGGATTCAGTAGTTTCTTCAGTTGGGAAAACTAAACAAATTATTTCTTTAAATGAACGCTATGCACTTGTTTTCACTTACAACCAATGTCAAAACCATGGTTTTACCTAACATTCTGGGAATGCAGTAGTTTCTTCATTTGTGAAAACTTAGGAATTTATTTCTTTAATTGGCTGCTACACAATTATTTTCACTTACATTGAATATCAAAACACTTGTTTGACCTCTCTGAATGAAGGAGGTTCTGAATGAAGGAAGTTCTTCAGTTTTGAAAACTAAGCAAATTGCTTGTTTAATTTCCTGCTATGCACATGTTTTCACTTACAATTAATGTCAAAACACTGGTTATACAAATGCTCTGTGAATGCACAAGGTTGTTCAGGTGTGAATAACAAGCAAGTAGTTTATTTTGCTGCTATGCACTTGTTCCAACTACAATCAATGTCAAATCCTGATTTTACCTAACACACTGTGAATGAATGGGGTTTTACATTTTTCAAAAATGAAGGAAGGTACTTGTTTAATAGGATACTTTTCACTTGTTTTCACTTACAATCAAAGTCAAATGGGTTGTTTTACCTAACCCTCTGTAAATGCAGGAGTTTCTTCTGTTGTGAAAAATAGGCATGTTACTTCCTTAATTGGGTGCTTTGCATTTGTTCTCACTTAAAATGAATGAAAAAACACAGGTCTTATCTAATGTTTTATTAATGTAAGTGTTCTTCAGTTTTGAAAATAAAGCAAATTACATTTTTATTTCACTGCTATGGCATTTGTTTTGCCTTACAATCATTGTCAAAGCACTGTTTTTACCTAATGCTCTGTGAATGCAGTATGTTCTTCAGTTTTGAAAACTAAGCAAGTTACTTGTTTAATTGGCTGCTATGCATTTGTTTTCACTTACAATCAATGTCAAAACACTGGTATTTCCCAATGCTCTGTGAATGCAGTACGTTCTTCAGTTTTGAAAACTGAGCAAGTTACTCATTTAATTGCCTGCTTCACATATCTTTTCACTTACAATCAATGTCAATGTAGTCATTTCTTCACTTGTGAAAATCAAGCAAGGACTTGTTTAATTGGCTGCTAGGCACCTGTTTTCACATACAATAAAAATCAAAGCATTGATTTAATCTAATGCTTTGTGAATGTAAGTGGTTCATCAATTTTGAAAACTAAGAAAGTTACTCATCTAATTGCCTGCTACTCACTTTCTTCACTTACAATCAATGTCAAAAGGGTGCTTTCACCTACTGCTTTATGAATACAGGAGTTCCTTCAATTGTGAAACTAGGCACATTTCTTCCATATTTGGCTGCTTCGCACTTGTTCTCACAATCAATGTAAAATCACTGGTTTTACCTAATGTTTTGTGATTGTAAGTGGTTCTTGAGAGGAAAACTCTGCAAGTTACTCATTTAATTGCCTGATGAACAATTCTTTTCACTTACAATCAATATCAGAGCACTGGTTTTACCTAATGCTCTGTGAATGCAGTAGGTTATTATGTTTTGAATTCTAAGCAATTAATTGTGTTATTTGTTTTTATTAATTCTCAATTACAATGAATGTCAAAACAGTGGGTTTACCTAATGCTCTATGAATATAGGAGATCCTTCAGTTTTGAAAACTAAGCAAGTTACTTTTAAAATTGGCTGTTACACACTTGTTTTTCACTTACAATCAATGTTAAAATGTGGGTTTGACCTAATGCTTGTGAATGCAGTGCTTTCTGCAGTTGTGAAAACTAAGCAGGTTACTTTTTCATTTGGTGTTATGCACTTGTTTTCACTTACAACCAATGTAAAAACCCTCATTTTATCTAATGCTCTGTGAATGAAGGAAATTCCTCAGTTTTCAAAAATTAAGGAAGACACTTGTTTAATAGGACACTATTCACTTGTTTCCGACTAAAATCAATGTCAAAATGGTGGTTTTACCTAACCCTCAGTAAATGCAGGAGTTTTTTCAGTCGTGGAAATTTGGCACTTTACTTCCTTAATTTGATGCTTTGCACTTGTTCTCACTTACATTCTATGAAAAATGACTGGTTTTACCTAATGCCCTGTGAATGCAGTAGGTTTTTCAGGTTTGAAAATGTAGCAAGTTACTTGTTTAATTGGCTGCTATACACTTGCTTCCCTTACATTAAAAATCAAAACACTAGTTTGACCTAATGCTTTGTGAATGAAGGAGGTTATTCAGTGTGGAAAATTAAGTAAGTTGCTTGTTAATTGCCTGATACTCACTTGTTTTCACTAACAACCAATGTCAAAACACTTGTTTTACATAACGCTTTGTGGATTTAAGTGGTTTGTTGGTTTTGAAATCTAAGCATGTTACTCATTTAATAGCCTGCTTCACACTTCTTTTCACTTAAAATCAATATCAAAGTAGTGGTGATACCTAACATTCTGTGAATGCAGTCATTTCTTTCTTGTTAAAACCAAGCATGTCTTTCTTTAATTGGCTACTATGCACTTGATTTCACATACAATAAATATAAAAAAACTGGCTTTACCTAAAACTCTGTGAATGTAGGAGGCTATTCAGTTTTGAAAACTATCAAATTACTTCTTTATTTGGCTGCTATGGCACTTGTTTTCACTTACATTCAATGCCAAAACATTGGTTTTACCTAATGTGCTGTAAACGCAGTAACTTCTTCATTTTTGAAAACAAACCAAGTAACTTGTTTAATAGATGCTATGCACTTGTTTTCAACTACAATTGCAATAAGCTTGTTATATATAATATCCTGGGAAAGCAGTTGTTTCTTCAAGTTGTGAAAAGTAAGCAAGGTACTTTTTCATTGGGTGCTATGCTCTTGTATTCTCTGAAAATCAATGACTAAACAATGGTTTACCTAATGTTCTGGGAATGCAGTAGTTTCTTTATTTGAGAAAACAAAGGAAGTTATTTCCTTAATTGGCTGCTATGCACTTGTTTTCACTAGCAGTAAATGTTAAAAACCTGGTTTTACTTAATGCACTCAGAATACACAAGGTTCTTCAGTTTTGAGTTCCAAGCAAGTAGTTTAATTTGCTGATATGCACTTGTTTTCACTTATAACTAATATCAAAACCCTGGTTTTACCTAACACTTTTGAATGAATGAGGTTCTTCAGTTTTCATATATTAAGCAAGGTACTTGTTTAATAGAATACTATTCACTTCTACTCACTTACAATCAATGAAAACATACTGGTTTTAACATTGTGAATATATGTGGTTCTTCAGTTTTGAAAACTAAGCAAGTTACTCATTTAATTGCCAGTTAAACACTTCTTTTCACTTACAATCTATGTCAAAATAATGGTTTTACATAATGATCTGTGAATGCAGGATTTACTTCAGTTGTGAAAACTAGGCATGTTTCTTCCTTAATTGGCTACTTGGCACTTGTTCTCACATACAATCAAAGAAAAAAAGCTGGTTTTACCTAATGCTTTTTTAATATAAGTGGTTCTTTAGTTTGGAAAACTATGCAAGTTACTCATTTAATTGCCTGCTGCACAGTTCTTTTCATATACAACCAGTGCCAAAGCACAGGTTTTACCTAATGCTCTGTGAATGCAGTAGGTTATTCTGTTTTGAATTCTGAGCAAGTTACTTATGTTATTTGCTGGTATTTATACTCACATTCAATCAATGCTAAAATAGTGGTTTTACCTAACCCTCTGTTAATGAAGGTGGTCCTTCAATTTTCAAAAATAAAGCAATGTACTGGATTAAATAGTATACTATTCAATTCCTCTCACTTACAGTCAGTGAAAAAACACTGGTTTTACCTAAGGTTTTGTGAATGTAAGTGTTACTTCAGGTTTGAAAACTAAGCAAGTTACTCACTTGCTTGCTTCACATGTCTTTTCACTTACAAAGTCAAAGCAGTGGTGATACATAAGATCTGTGAGTGCAGTCATTTCTTCACTTTTGAAAACCAAGCAAGTCCTTGTTTAATTAGCTGCTATGCACTTGTTTACATATGCAATAAATATCAAAACACTGGTTTTACATAATTCTCTTGTAATGCAGGAGTTTCTTCAGTAGGGAAACTAAGCATTTTACTTCTTTAAATGAATGTTACACACTTGTTTTCACTAACAGTCAATGGCAAATAAGTTGTGATACCTAACACTGTGATTGCAGTGGTTTCATCAGTTGTGGGAAAAAAAGCACCTTACTACTTTAATTGGCTGCTATGAACTTGTTTTAATTAACAACCAATGCAACACCATAGTATGTCCTAACATTCTGGGAATAAAGCAGTTACTTCATTTGTGGAAACCAAGGAAGTTATTTCTTTAATTGGCTGTTACACACTTGTTTTCCCTTACAATCCATGTCAAAACACTGGTTTTACCTAATGCACTGTGAATGCATGAGGTTCTTCAGTTTTGAATTCCAAGCAAGTAGTTTAATTTGCTGCTATGAACTTGTTTCACTCAGATCCAATGCTAAAACCTGGTTTTACCTAACATTCTGTGAATGAAGGAAGTTCTTCAGTTTTCATAAATTAAGGAAAATACATGTTTAATTAGATACTATTCATTTGTTTTCACTTGCAGCAATGTGAAAACCCTGGTTTTACCTAACATGCTGTGAATGAAGGAGGTTCTTCAATATTCAAAAATTAAGCAATGTACTTGTTTAATAGGGTACTATTCAATTCTTCTCATTTACACTCAATGATATAACCTTGGATTTACCTTTCTGAATGTAAGTGGTTTATCAGTTTTGAAAACTAAGCGACTTACTCATTTAATTGCCTGCTACACATTTCTTTTCACTAATAATCAAGGTCAAAATTGTGGTTTCACTTAATGCTCTGTGAATGCAGGAGATTCTTCAGTTGTGAAATCCTGGCACATTAATTAATAGGCTGCTTTGCACTTGTTCTCACAATCAATGAAAAATCACTGGTTTTGCCTCCTCCTTTGTGAATGTAAGTGGTTCTTCAGTTTGGACAACTTTGAAAGTTACTCATTTAATTGCCTGCTGCACACTTCTTTTCCATTACAAACAATGTCAAGCCCTGGTTTTACCTAATGCACTGTGAATGAAGTAGGTTATTCTATTTCCAATTCCAAGCAAGTTACTTTTATCATTTGCTGTTATTTTTCTCACTTACAATCAATGTGAAAACTGTGGTTTTACCTAATACTCTATGAATGCAGGGGGTCATTCAGTTTTGAAAAGTAAGCAAGTTACTTGTAGAATTGGTTATTACACACTTGGTTCCACTTACAATCAATGTCAAAATGCTGGTTTTACCTAATACTTGTGAATGCAGTAGATTCTTCAGTTTTGAAAACTTAGCTAGTTATTTTTTTCATTTGGTGCTAGGCACTTGTTTTCACTTACAACTAATGTCAAAACCCGGGTTTTATCTAATGTTCTGTGAATGGGGGTTCTTCTATTTTCATAAATTAAGGAAAGTACTTGTTTAATAGGATACAGTTCACTTATTTTAACTTACAATCAATGTCAAAACCCTGGTTTTACCTAACACTCTATGAATGAAGGAGGTTCTTCAATTTTCAAAAATTAAACAAGGTAATTGTTTAATAAGATACTATTCAGTTCTTCTCACATACATTCAATGAAAAAACACTGGTTTTATGTAAGGCTTTGTGAATGTAAGTCATACTACAGTTTTGAAATCTAAGCATGTTACTCATTTGGTTTCCTGCTTCACACTTTTTTTCACGTACAATCAATGTCAAAGCAGTGGTGATGCATAAGATTCTGGGAAGGCAGTCATTTCTTCCCTTGTGAAAATCAAGCAAATCCTTGTTTATTTTACTGCTATGGCACTTGATTTCACTTACAATCAGTGTCATAACACTAGTTTTACATAATGTTCTCTAAATGCAGTATATTCTTCAGTTTTTAAAACTAAGCAAGTTACTTGGTTAATTGTCTGCTATGCAATAGTTTTCACTTACAATGTCAATATTCTTGTTTTGCCTAATATGCTGAGAATGCAGTTGTTTCTTCCAGTTGTGAAAACTAAGCACGTTACTTTTTCATTGGGTGATATGTACTTGTTTTCACTTACAATCATGACAAGGTTTATCTAACATTCATGGAATGCAGTAGTTTCTTCACCTGGGAAAAAATAAGCAATTTACCTCTTTAAATGAATGATTTGCACTTGTTTCACTTACACTCAGTGACAAATCTGTTGTGATACCTAACACTCTGTGAGTATGATAGTTTCTTCAGTTATGAAAACTAGGCATATTAGTTCCTTAATTGGCTGCTCTGAACTTCTTCACACTTACAATCAATGAATAAACACTGGTTTTACCTAATGTTTGTGAATGTAAGTAGTTCTTCAGTTTTGAAAACCAAGCATGTTACTCGTTTAATTGGCTGCTTCACACTTCTTTTCATTTACAATCAATGTCAAAGCAGTGGAGACACATAAGAATCTGTGAATGCAGTCATTTCTTCACTTGTGAAAACCAAGCAAGTCCTTGTTAATTTGCTGCTATGCACTTGTTTTAACAAACAAGAATTTTTAAAACACTGGTTTTACCTAATGCTTTGTGAATGTTGGAGGTTCTTCAGTTTTGAAAAAAAGCAAATTATTTCTTTATTTGACTGCTAGGGAACTTGTTTTCTCTTACAATCAATGTCAGTACACTGGTTTTACATAATGCTCTGTGAATGTAGTTGGTTCTTCAGTTTTGAAAACTAGGCAAGTTACTCCTTGCTTAATTGGCTTTCTGCCCTTGTTTTCACTTGCAATATCAATATTCTTGTTTTACCTAATAGCTGAGAATGCAGTAATTTCTTCAGCTGTGAAATCTAAGCACCTTACATCTTTAATTGGCTGCTATGCACTTGTTGTCACTTACATTCAAGATCAAAACATTTGTTTGATCTAATGTTCTGTTAATGAAGGAGGTTTTCCAGTTTTGGAAACTAAGCAAGTTGCTTGTTTAATTGCCTGTTACACACTTGTTTTCACTTACAATCAACGTCAAAATGGAGATTTTACCTAACCTGTGTAATTGCAGAATTTTCTTTAGTGGTGAAAACTAGGTTCATTACTTCCTTAATTGGCTGCTTTGCACTTGTTCTCACTTACAATCAATGAAAAGCACTGGTTTTACCTAACACTTTGTGAATGTAAGTGGTTCTTCAGGTTTGTAAACTAAGCAAGTTACTCATTTAATTACATGTTTCTCCATTCTTTTCATTAAAATCTATGTTAAAACAGTGGTGATACTTAAGATTCTGTGAATGCAGTCATTTCTTCATTTGTGAAAACCAAGCAAGTCCTTGTTTAATTGGCTGCTATGCACTTGTTTTCACATACAATAAATATAAAAAATGTGGCTTTACCTAACACTCTGTGAATATATGAGGTTCTTCAGTTTTGAAAACTAAGGAAATTACTTCTTTATTTTGCTCCAATTG
>JAKSZT010038949.1:0-22834 GCA_026826555.1 Tolypeutes matacus | reverse complement strand
ATCCATTTTATCATTTGGCTTTCTGTTGTCATGTTTTACTAGTGTATATCTTTTTACCCTTTAATTTACCCTTCCTAATAATATTCATTTGTATACTCTACTCCAAGTATTTCACACTTTCCTTTTTACTTTCAGGCTATAGCACAGCCTTACTGTCTCTTGTAAATACAGTCTTTTGGTAACATGCTTTCAGTTTTTGTTTGTCTGTGAAAACTTTACACTCACCCTCATTTTGAAGGACAGTCTTGCTGGATACAGAAATTCTTGGCTGGCAGTTTTTCTCTTTCTTACCTTAAATACGTCATACCGCTTTCTTCTCACCTCCATGGTTCCTGATGAGAGATCAGCACTTTGTCTTATTGAGGTTCCCTTTTATGTGGTGCTTTGCTTTTCTCTTGCTACTTTCAGAATCCTCATTTGATATTTGTCATTCTGAATAGTAGGTGCCTCAATTAGGTCCATTAGGATTTTTTTTTCTTTTTGGGGTGTGTTGTCCTTCTTGGATATTGATATTTATGTCTTTTATAAGGGTTGGAAAGTTTTCAGTCATTATTTCCTCAAACATTCTTTTTGCCCCTTTTCCATTCTCTTCTCCTTCTGGGACATCAGTATTATATATGTTTCTGCATTTTGTATTGTAATTAAATTCCCTGAGACCCTGTACTATTTTTTCCATTATTTTCTCTTTCTGTTCTCCTGTCTTTTCAAATTCAGATATTCTGTCCTTGATATCATTAATTCTGTGTTGCATCAGTTCAAATCTGCTGTTACATGCCCCTAATGTATTTTTAATCACATCCATTGCATCTTTCCTTCCCATAAGCTCTGTTGCTTTTCTTTTCAGGCTTTCAAATTGTTCTTTATGCTCACCTAGTCTCTTCTTAATATCCTTTATCACTTTAGTCATATTTTCCTTCCACTCCTTAAATTGATTTAGGAGATTTGTGTTATTATCCTTGATTAGTTTTCTTAAATCCTGTATCTTCTCAGAATATCTGATTTGTTCCTTAGACTTTGTCATCTTTTCTTATTTCTTAGTATGGCTTGTAATTTTCTGCTGATGTCTAGGCTTCTGAATATGTTGGTAAATTTACTCTGGCCATCAGTTTCTCTCTCTTTTTTAGTTGTTTTCTTTCACAACTCTTCTTTTATTTTTGGTTTAACTTATTCAGAGTCTTTAAAATTTCCCAGGGAGTAGATGTGGCTCAAGTGGTTGAGTGCCTGCCCCCCACATGGGAGGTCCCAGGTTTGGTTCCTGGTGCCTCCTAAAAACTAAAACAAAAACAAACAACAAGCAAACAAATGAAAAAACCAACTCAGGGTAGTCAATGTGGCTCCGTGGTTGAACTCCAGCTTCCCACATACAAAGTCCTGGGTTCAATGCCTGGCTGTGGTACCTAAAAAAAATTAAAAAAAATAAAAAATAAAATAAAATTGCTCAGCTTAAGCTATCAAAATCGGGCCAGATACTCACTAATGGGCAGCAGATCTTTTCTTTGCGGTTTGGGACAGGAGAGACTGAAAAGTAGTTTTTTTTCCTTGCAGTTTCTTGACCATCCAGTAGATGGTACTCCTCAGCTAATATTTCCATGGAGATGTCCCTTTCAGTCTCCACTTGCAAGTGATTCTGGTCTGGCTGACGCTGAGTTTATAAGTGGGTTCTGCTGGCTATATTCACTGAAGAGAAACCATTCTCTACCCTCTGGCATCCTCCTCCTTCCTAGGAAGGAAGACATCTTTTCCCCTCAGTTGGCTTCAGTGAGCCATGAGATTTATACAGGCTGAACATCTTGAGGATGGGGGATGCTTGCCATTTTGGGTCCATGCGGGGGTTAGTAACTCATGGTAGTTGTATCGTCATCTTCATCTCTCTGTCCCTTGCTCTGCTGTGGTTGCGCAGCACTGTCCTGGTCTGCCTGACCCTCAAAGCAGGAACCTTAAACAGCTTTTTGTCCTTTCTCCATTGTTTTTGTGAGTGAGTTGAGCCATGCCTGCCTACTCCAATGGCATCTTCCTGGAAGTCTTTAGTTTTAATTTTGACAGCTCTTATATTAACACTGAAAATCTATTTTGATATATATAGTGCTGAGGCTCAATTTATATAAAGAAGGGATTTTTAGAGGAATTGTATTCATATTTGTGTATGATGGATGAAATACTTTTGTCAGTGCCCTTCAACCAAAGACCACTTGGAACACACTTGTTGTAAAAAAAGGTAGTGTTAATTGCTGCAGTGATAGAACACTATACCATGGGTAATCTTGGGATGCCTCATTATAGTTTTCCTATTGTACCATTTAGACTTTGGTTTGATCTAAGAAAGCAGGATTTGGTTTTTATCTAAGGATTAGATGCTGGGACAATTCTGTGATTGGATAAAGAAGTAATTCATTTAGTAAGAGAAGGGGATTTTGGTATTTTGTGGGTTATACAGTGACCTTGTCTGTGTTTACAAAAAAATATGAAGTAGGTTTGCATTGTGTCATTTTATCTTGGTCTCAGAGTACCCTTATCTGGTTACTCTGGTATTCTGTAATAGTGTTTATGTGTACAGGAGAACTAAATGCCTTGGCTGTGCATGTCAGATCAATTTTGGACATCAAAGACTGCTCTTTTTTTTATTTCTCATTCATAAATAATTACAATTTTTAAAAAACTATATGCTTACATTGGGAATTTTCTTTTTCTTTCCCTAGGCATACTGAGTAATCACTTAATAATTAAGATGTAAGAGATTTCTATTTGTATTAAAAAGTAAGAAACTTAGTTTCACATGGTGCCGTTAATACAGTTAGCCTTGCTCAGGAATTTAAATTTCTAAGTTGTTTTCTCACTTTGAAATAGCTATCTCGTCAGCTGCTCATCCTGGTAGAAGTCATCCCAATCTGCCACCTACATTACTATACTTACCTCCCTCCCTCCCTCCCTCCCTCTCTCTCTCTCATCTATCTACATGTCTATCATCTTATCTAATTTCTAAATACTTGAGAGTAGTTTGCATACATCATGCTTCTTTACCAGTTAATACTTCCATGTATATTTTCTAAGGATAAGGATACTTGTTTATCTAACCACATTAAATACAATTATCACATTTAGAAATTTGACATAGAAAGCATACAGTTTTTATTCCAATTTTTAAATCATCTCAATTATGATGTCCTTTTGAACATTTTCTCCTCCATAATTAGATCAGTCCAAGATCATGTGTTACATTTAATTGTGATTGCCTCTTTAGTTTCTCTCTTTTTAATTGTGGTAATGTATGGACAACATAAAATTTCCCATTTCAACTACTCCTTAAGCACACAATTCAGGTCATTAATCACATTCACAATGTTGTGTTATTCTCACCACCATCCATTACTGAAAATTTCCCATCACCTCGAACAGTAACCTTACATCCATTATGCATTAACTCCCCATATCCATCCCTGCCACCTCTGGGAACCCTTACTTACTTTCTCTCTCTGAGTGCATATTCTAGCCATTTCCTGGAAATGGAACCATACAGTATCTATTTCATTAGCCATTTTTTTTCCTCAAAAATATCTAGCTCATCTTACCTTACATCTTTTGCTCTAACTATTCCCCTTAACCTGGAGTTGCCAGTCTTGGCATGGCTGACTATATTTTAGATCTTAAATATCATCCATTTCCATATCTTTAGGACTTAGGATTTCATAAAATCCAGCTTATTCTGTTTTGCTTTATTTGTAGCACTTATCACTATCTGAAGTTAATTCATTTATTTTATTGTATAGAATCTGCCTTCCACGTCCCACCCCTCACTTCCATCCATCATAAGCTCTTTATGGGTGGGGCCTTAACTGTTTTGGTCATGACTGTGTATTCAGCCTCTAATAAAGTTCCTGGCACAAAATAGATGCTTAAGAAAGGTGTGTTTAATGAATAAATACATTTTTTGAATATAAATAAATGATTAAAAATATTTTTTAGACATAGCTATATGTTCATTGACTGTTACTAAGAGAAACACTTATTTTACTTTTTAATTGAGATACAAGTATCTGAAAAATGTCAATTGTTTCCCTGGAAATATGCCTTATAATATTCAGGGAAATAATCCTTGCTATAATGTTTTCTTCAGATCCTGTATTATAGGACTATGGTTTAGATGGGATAGCATTAAAATAAGGTTTTTCTGGTGCTTAAGCTAATATTTGGATGCATTTCTCTGGAGTGATTCCAATGAACTTATTAATATGTAAATATATATTCCATTACTAATGCCACATTCAAGGCAGAACTGTTTATTTTCAGGGCTCTTAGGGGGTTAGTCTAGGTATTAGAAGTATCAGTAGAGTGTACTTTATTAATTTGGGTAGTGGGAAGCCAGTTACATAATATCTGTGGTATTATGCCTATTAAATTTGAAGATATTTCTATTTATTTTATTTTTTATTTCCCTACTTTGTATTTCTTACTTTGAATTTAGTGGTTTATTGGCAGTTACTTTAAACTCTTTTATCTTTCTATTTGAGGACTCAATTTTCTGACTTATATTGCCAAAACTAATTCATAAGGCATGCATGTTGGTTTGCAGCAAAAGACAAAACATGGTATGAAAATGTTGGTAGAGGGTGGAAAAAGTTTGGAAATAGCCAGTTTTGTTTTGGAATCCCTTCTCTATTGTTTGCATATTAATTTGTCAAATTTGTGAGTCTATTTTGTCATCCACATATTGGTCATGACTTTTATGGGCATAAGTATGGTGACAACTCAATGACATGATGCATGTCACGTGCCTGGTGTGGTATGTGTTGCCATTGGGTGCTGGATAATTGTGAGTTCATGTCATTTCCTCTGCTTTCCATCAGAGGGAAAAAGAAGTATATGAATTTCTGAATATGAAAGATTGTTATTATCTGTAGGTTATATGAGGGCATAAAGTATACTGTATGTAATATTATTTCTATAAGCAATGCTTGACTCTTATACATTGCAAATAGCATCAACCAAAATACTATTAAAGATAACAAACTTTGATTGTTTATCCTGTTACAGCATTGTCCTAAGTTCAGATATGAACTCATTTAATCCTCATCACAAAGCCATAAGACACTAATTTTTTTTTTTTTTTTTACATTTTATAGTTGAGTAAACTGAGGTCCAGGCATATTAAATTACCTACAGGCTCACAAACAATTGTGAGGTTGAAAGATTCTACATTTTGAATTTATATGTTATGACCCCCTTTCATTCTTCAGGTGCAGTAAGTAATTGCCCAAATAGATATATCTTGACATACATAAGACAATTAACTTCTTCTCTTCCCCATCTTCTTACTGGCAGGGACTTTGGTATCAGGACTCAACACCCCAACTCCTAGGAGGAAGCAGAGCAGGCAAGAGAAACAGCCAAATTGAGGAATAAATCTATTTGAAAGCAATGCTATGTGTGCAGTTGTTGATGCTGCATTTTTTTGCTTTTTTTTAATATTGAAGAATCATGATTATTTGGAAAGCAATAAAAATAGCGTATGTAAAATATGGATTTTTCAACATCATTATGTGTGGAGATCCTGATATCCCCACAAATGAACTTATTAGTAGGAAGGGTATATAAGAACATTATATATAAATAACTCTACATGCTAAATATATACTTAACTGTTTAGAAAAGCATAATGTTTCACTGATACGTTCTGATGACTGTTAAGCCTCTTTAGAGCTTTGATTTTGTTTAGTTATCTTGTATTTCATCTCCAGTTCTTCTGTGTCATTTACCAGCTTTTTCATACTTGAATGAAATTTTTGTTTATTTTATGATGATTTCTTGTCTGGTAAGTAGACAATAATTTCAGGCCATGAAGACTCCTACCGAAATTTGAAAGAACATGAAATCTTTGTAGGTGATCTTAAGAAAACATTGTTCTTGGCCTTATGATGAACAGTATAAGTGTATCAACATAAGACATAATTACTTTAAATATTTATAGGCTTTGATTTTATGGAATCTTCTTTTTTAATGTAATGCTAAAGTATAAGGGAAATAAATTTTCTTTTTTAAAAATGTTTTATCAAGTTTTTATCTCCCTGTGATACTTCTTGATGGACTGATATTAAGTCACATTTAATTGGATTGAGGCTCAGTCTGAATACTTCTTTCTCTTCTTGGCAGCATGGGGAAACCTTGGAAATGTTCTCAAGAGTCAGAGCAAAATCTCTGAAGCTGAAAGCGCCTATAGAAATGCTTTGTACTACCGCAGCAACATGGCTGACATGCTTTATAATTTGTGAGTATGCATTGCTCTCTCTGGTTTGGTTCATCTTTGAAACCTGCAGTGAGAGGGACTAGTGATTTAACTGTTGGGAACAGAGATTATAATAGCCTTTTCATTAATCGTGCCTCTGAGACTGCTAGGTGGGTGGGATTTGTGCTTTGTTTTGGGCTATACCATAAGTATTCATGTGTATTGATATATCATGGCTGAATTTTTTGTAGTATTGCTTCATATAGCATACAAATTTGCTTAAGTGTTTTTAGTTTTTTAAAAAATACTTGTTCCTTTAATACTTAGATGGGTTTATCAGATATGTCTATCTTTCATGTATGATGCTTTATATGCTTGATGCCTTGATTATTATTGATAGAAGTTTTATCCTTCATTAAAAATTGCTTATGTCAAAGTATATGTAGAATATGTACTGAATATGGGGAATTACAGAATAAGATCATGGTTGTCCTGCTCCCTGTCCCTTTCCTTCACGTCTTCTTCTCCCTCTCCATCTTCCTCCTGCTCTTCTTCCCGCCCCCCACTCCTCCCTCCTCTTCCTCCTTTTTCCTCCTCCTCTCTAAAGGTACTCTTGATTATAAGTAAAGTTTGGAAAATTTAGAATATTTTCCATGTTGAGTTAGAAAAATCCCTGGGGGAAAAATTATCAGCTTTTATGTACTTGAATAAAAGCCCCAGGGGGAACATTTTGATGGGAGTGGATAAATGCTAATTCAACTGTAATCTTTTCCTTATCTCTTATATTTATGAGAATATTTTATTTGTAAGCAATAGAAACCTAGTATAAATCTTCTTAAATACATGAGAGACTTTAATGGCTCCCGTAACTGAAAATTCCTGAGGCACAGTTAGATCCAGGTTCTTGGTTAGGTTTCAAGAATCTATCTCCATTTTGTGACTCTGCTTTCCTCTGGGTTCACTCCCTTCTCTGTGAGCCCCAGTCCATAACACAGGAAAGATGGCTACTGGCGCCTTTATGCCTATAATATCCTGAATCTTCTCAAATCTCAGAGGAAAGAGAAGTTTTTTTGTCTTGGTGTCTGTGTTAATCCTGGGAAAAGGTCTCTGACTGACCCTCCTGGGGTTATATGTCTTCTCTCGGATGAAACACCGGGCTGGGTGGCAGAGCCTGTGAGGCATCTCCATTGACCATTCCTCCAGACTGGGATTGGAGTAGAGGGCCAGTTCCCTGAAGGAACTGATCAGCCCCAGACTAAATAAGATGTCTACTGCTTGTGTTTAGTGAATGTTGTGTAATACTGACAATCTCAAACTAATTTGTAAACTTTAATTTTTAATGCATATTTATGCTCTGCTTATATCTAAATCTTTTGTACTGGCTAAATCCAAAAGCATAGATATAAACATTTTTAATATACAAATAAACAGAAAAAATAAAACTAGAGATTTAAGGGAAAGCAGAGTGGATGAGCTCAGTTTAATTTCCTATGTATTCATTGGCTTTGTCTTTAACCTCCTAGCCTTTAACATATGGCTCTCAATCTAGTGGCCAACACATGTGTTATGGATTAGCATGCACAGTAGTTTTTTTTTTTTCCATTTTTACTTGGAATGCTGTCAGATGAAGCACACCCTTTCTACTTTGCACTGTCCCTGTTACCCACTCCCCACCACATTACACACTTCACCATATATTACCATCCTCTTCACTGAAACCATTTGAGTTTGCATCTTTTTCTTTCCTTAAATGAGTATATCTAAATGCTTCTACAAGGGCCTCTCCCATGTACTCTTCATCTAAATAAATTTAATATAACTATATTATTGACTAGTATTTTTATTTCGTGAAAAAGAACCTTATCAGTTTAACAAATACATAAATGTTCTGGTGGTTTTTTGTTTGTTTTTTGCATTGGAAAGGGATGTTGTCAAAGGGGCCTCATGCTTGATAGCATTGTTTGCCAGTTTTCTTATGCACAGTCTCTGTAAATTTGGTGAGAGGAAGTAAGCTGAACAACGAACACCTCTTCATAGTATTTATTTTACTGTCTTATTTACAGCCACTGGTTAAAAAGTTACCAACTCTTGGTGTTATCTGTTGGGCATGTGTTGAAAGAATAAGTAAATATGCTTACTCAGGTTTAGTCTTTCTTGAGAAGAGAAATGTGTACAATTAGACAAATCTACTTTATGTGTAATTTAAAAGCTATTTTTTTATAATTTCACCTATGGATGTGTGTATAAACTATGAGAGTTTATTGATAGACCTCCCAAACGCTAATTAAAAAAAAAAACTTTTCCCGAGAAGTAGTGAATAACAAGATCAGGTTTTTTTAATTGAGGGAAGGGGTTAGGTCATAAATGGTCCCAAAATGTTTTTATTAATATGACTGCTTTTTAAACCACCCTTCACTGTTACCTTAAGTCAAGAGACGTAAATTCTATAAGAATTGATGGCAGATATTTGAGAATATTGGATTATGTAATCCATGTGGTTGACAGAATTCTGATACCTAATATTTATATTTCAAAATAGTTGAATTTTTCAATGATTTTAACAAATATGAAATAGTAATAAAATGTTAGGTAGTTCTTTTATACCTTCTATCATAAATATGTCTGGTATCATATGTCTTTAAGAGCAATCTTTTTTTAAAAAGATTTATTTATTTACTTTATCCATTTTAAACCCCCCCTTCCCCATTTGCTGTTTTGTGTCCATTCGCTGGGCAATTCTCTGTGTCTGTTTCCTGCCATCTCTTCTCATCCTCTTCCTTCAGTCTTCACATGGATTCGATCCTGGAGACCTCCGATGTAGGAGAGAGGTGTTCTGCCACCTGCATCACCTTGGTTCCTGGTTTTCAGAGCTTTCGGAACATCTCGTCTTGTCTCTCCCCTGTGTCTCTCTCCTGTTACGTCATCATCTTGCTGCATGGCTCCCGGGGCCTGGGACCTCACTGGCACCCAGAGCCTAGCAGCCCATGCACCTTCTATATATATATATTTTTTTATTTTACCGGGAGGTCCCGGGGATTGAACCCAGGTCCCTCCATATGGCAGACGGACACCCAAACATTTGAGCCACATTCGCCCCCCAGCAATCTTTTTTTTAAATATCCATCTACATAGGTAGAAGAAAAATCCAAGTTTGCTCTTGAACAATTTAGAGACTATTTTGCAAATGAAATATTTACCTTTTGAGATGTAGATAATATTTTCATCACAACACTTTTTTTGATAAATAGAAATTGCTCCTTGTTCTGTTTCAACTTCAGTCAGAAAAGGAATTTGATTTGCTCACATTGACCAATAAATTTAGCCTGATAACACTCTCTTGTGCTCTGTAGTAATAGCAGGCATGAATCATATTTCATATCATCAGTGATAGCTGTGTCTTTTAAAGGTATTTGATGACCAATGTCTGAAATTAACAAATTTATTTATATTAGTTCACATGAAATACCTGTATTTGTCAATGACTTAGAATTTTGAAAATTGTAATGTTCTGTTGGGTCCTCAACTTTTTTTTTTAATTATTTTTTAATTTTTAATTTTGTAAAAAAGATATTTAGATTACACAAATGTTACATAAAAAATATAAGGGATTCCCATAAGCCCTGCTCCCCACACCGCCCACATTTACTCACATTAACAACATCCTTCATTAGTGTGGCACATATATTGCAATTGATGAGCACATTTTGGAGAATTGCCAGTAAGCATGGATTATAGTTTATATTGTACTTTACACTCTCTCCCACACAATTCCATAGGTTATGGCAAAATATATAATGGCCTATATCTGTCATTGCAATGTCATTCAGGACAATTCCCAAGTCCCAAAAATGCGCCCAAATTACACCTGTTTTCCTTTTCCCTGCCTCAGAACCTCCAGTGGCCACTGCCTCCACATCAATGATATAAGTTCTTCCAATGCTAGAATCACAATAAATCTATAGTAGAATACCAGTAAGTCCACTCTAGTCCATAGTTCATTCCCCAATCCTGAGGATTCTGGGATGGTGATGCCCATTCCACATCTAATTGAGAGGGGACTTCAGTCCCATACGGCCTATGGATGAGACTCTCTTGCTTGCAGTTGTAGGCTCCCTCAGTTACTTGGTATGGTGGTTGTCCTTCATCACCTCCTTGTTAGTTGTCCTGGGTGAGTCCAATGAACTGGAGAGTAGGTGTTGCAATTCCGTTGAAGCTCAGGGTCCAGCTAGCACATGGATAGCCTAAAGATTCAAGTCTCTTGGTCATATACCTACCAACTCCTGCAGAAACTATAGGTTCAAATAGAAGGGACAGAAAGCCATGTTATAGGGAAACCACAACTGAATTCAATTCTGCCACACTGGGGAGCACAAACCCCAAAGTAGGGCCCACTGGCAAGGCACCAAACTTATGAGCTATCTACCCTGACCGTAGTGCCTGGGTGTCTCCAGAGCCTTCAGGAGTCCCACTATTTGGGGTAGTGTCTAATTTGGCAGTCAGTGAGCTCCTACTGAGACAAGAATAAGCGTAACCTCTGGAATGACCTCCTGACTCACTTTGAAGTCTCGTGGCCATATAAACTCATTTGTCTTTACCTTTTCCCCCCTTTGGTCAAGGTCTTTTTCCAGTTTCATTGCTAGTTGGTACTTGGTAGTGATCCCTCAGTGCCAGGGAGGCTTATCCCTGGGAGTCCTGTCCCATGCTGGGGGGAAGAACATGTCACTGTACATACAAGACAACAGATCTTACAAGGATGAGAGGCAAAATGTCAAAAAAAAAATTTTTTTTAATATTTTTTCATTATCCCAATTTTTTTTATTTTATAATTTTTAAATTTTTATGTATTTTATTTCTTATTTTTAAAACTATCATTATTATTTCATTTTCTTATTAATTGTCTTTGGCTATTTTACTGACCTCATTTTTGAAGAAGTTTTGGACCACAGAAGGGTTACAACTGTGGCAGAGGAGGACCATTTGCGTGGGGTTTCAGTGATGGGGTATACATGGGAGGAGGTTCCCCTGGGCATACATATAAGGCATATAAATGTGTTCAAATGCTCATGGGGCATTGTCACGGTGGGTAGAGATTCACACCATAACTGAAAGAATATTTGAATTCCCATCCCAGGGAGCTCAGCCACATTCTCTAATGAAACAGCAAGAATTCCCCAAGTATAGAGGCAATGGTTAGTGAAGGGGGATGGTCCATTGATGGGCCCTTAATTTTGGTGACTGTGCTAATGAAACTTTTCTCTTGAAGTTGAAACTTAGCCTAGTATTATAGGGTGCTTAAGTGTTACCTTCTGAGAGCCTCCTTTTTGCTCAAATGTGGCCTCTCTGTAAGCCAAATTCAGGATATAAATGCAATAATTTCCCCCCAGCGTGGGTTCTCAATTTTTAATTAGTAACCTAGACTTTTTGAATATATTCAATGTTCATAACCCTAGTAGTTGGTAACAAATAACTTTGTGTAATATTGAAAATGTTTCTATTTATCTGTTATTAGATATTTTTATTAGGAAGTTAATCAGGACACATACATTATTATGTAACTTTAAAACAGTGATTACTAAAACAAAATACCACCACTGTCCAGATAGAAGATGATTTTAGGAAGTCAGAGTTTAGCTTTATAGTAATAATTAAATTTTTGATTTTCTGCTTATGTTTTGCTTTTCTGTTTATATTTCTATTTGAAAAATGTAGCTAGCATTTCTAACCCTTATTTACCTGAATATTATTTCAGGTAAGACTAAAGAAAAAACAGGATGATTTTTGACAAAAAAATTTAAATGAATTATAGTACAAATGACATGTGGATGAGTCTGAAAGTTAGGAAATACTGCCTTAAAAGATTTTAAAACTTTGGAGACAGTTTTCAGTAGGGTCATTATCAAGTTATATCAGAGAACTGTATATGGAAATGGTTATATTTCCTTTATATGAAATGAAGGAATGATTTCATGCTTTTTCTTTTTTCTTTCTTTCTTTTTTTTTTTTTTTTTTTTTTTTTGGTAACAATTGCTTGTATTGCTTCTATATAGCAAGCCCTCCCCCCCTTTTTTTTAAAGTTCTTTACATGTGTTATTACAGTTCATCTTCAAATGAAGCCTACAGAATGAGGAAAATGAGCTTCAAAGCTAAGTTATCTCAGGTCACTCAAATAATAAGTAGGGACACTAAAATTTGAACCTAAGATGTTCTGACATTGTATCATTGCAACAATAGCATTTCTGTTCAAGCTGGAAGAAATAAATCAAGGGCATGGGAAAAATATCTCTATATATTTCAAATTCAGAAAAAAATTAATTCAAATAACCTTTCCATATAGAAAGAACATATTTGTAATTACATTAGTAGAGACAATAAATTCAATTTTATGAGAATTACTGACTTTATGAAATCATGCTGCAGAATTTCCTTATAAAGATCAGTAAGTTTCTACAACTGAGCTAAGAGTTGCTTTCAACAATGTAGTGCCACAGAAAGTGTTTTTAATTGTCTAAATTAATCAATTATTAAATCATTTTGATATATCAATACAGACTTACAGGTAATTATCATAGATGTGAAATTTAAAATAGTACTTTATTCTACTTTTTATAGCAATGGATGTATTACATTTATTCAACAGCCATCTGTTTAGCCTTTCATTCATATTGCCAAATTTACCAACATATAATACTTCATACAGGTAAGTTGCTTTAAGACTGGATGTAACAGATGAGTTTATGATGTTGGTTTTTCTTTTTAAGTTTAATTTTTCTGGGACAAAGCATCACTAAAGATTTATATTGCTGATTATATAAATACACAGGCAATTTCCAACCTTTGACTGCACCACCCACTATTATCTGAAATATAATTGCTATCTCAGCTAAAAAACAAAACAAAACTCAGTTGATGTCATTTTATTGTTGTTACAGATTTGTCCCAGTCAGTGAATTTATACAAGTAATTCAATAGAATATGGAAAATTTCATTAAGCATTTGGTTCCAGAATGCAGATAATAAATCTATTGTAGTATAATCAGTTCTTGATTATCTTACATAATGGAGAGGATCATTTCTGTAGTTAATAGAGACTGCCACCTTAAAGAAGTTGTCATTTGGGTTCTATGTTGTAAGAATATAAATAAACACCCAATCTGAGAAGCTAGGAAAGGAACAGTGAAATAAACTAGTAAACCTAAGGAAAGGAAAAGAAAATATTAATGAATTAGAGTATTGAGAAGCAATGGGAAGTGATGAATGAATTTAAGAGGTTGTTCTTTAAAAGATCAACATATATGATTAATTTCTGGCAAGGGTAATATAAGACAGAATAGAAAATCTCAAATATATAACATTGAAAAATGAAAAGCGAGTTAAAGCACCTATCTGGAAACCTTAAAACTAAACTGGCAGATTGCGGACCAAGTACAAGAGAAGTTTTTGTTTTGGATTAAGGTTAAGTTTCTTAGTAAATGTTCACCTTTTAGATGCAGGTGAATGTCAAGGTAAAGAGCCCTTGAGGTTTAAGAGTTATTCCTACTTTCTTACTTCCTATGAATTTTTTTTAACAGAAGAGTATGTTTTCCTTTTCCAAATAAAATAACTTAAAAGACCATATTTTCTAGAGTTTATCCAAGCAGTGATAGAACCATCTATTTGCCTTTACTTAATTTAATCATAATAAATGCTTAGTCTTAGGAAATAAGTCATGTACTTGTTAAGCTATACTTATTAAGTCTCTATCACATGTAAGGCATCTTGAGGGCACTTACTGTGATAAATTTATCTAAGTCCCTAGCATCTTCATGCAACTATCAATTATTTACGCAGATAGGGTATGTTCTACTAATGTACTAACTGAAAAATATGACATTTATATTTTCCAAAGAAATGTAGAACATGTATAGTTTAGCATTAATTTTTCTCTGGTATGGAAAATATTTTATAAAATATGGGCACCAGATAGCTTCATTTTATTGTTGCTGTAGTTGGTTTACCCCTAGCAGTTCTGAAAGGATGACTTCTTTGAATGATTTACTATGTTTTCGTATTATATTCTAGTCCTTCAATTAAATATGCAAAACATATGGAGTACTGTAATATGTTCTTTGCCTTGTATTCAAACTCAATATTGAAAGGATGAGATAGCTTACCTCTAACTAGATTCAGATACTTGGGTACAATTCTGGACCTCACTTCTCATTCACATTGCTACTTAGGGAGCTAAAGCTCAGTTTTCTCATCAGTAAAATGGGGACAGTATATATTAGGATTAAATATACCTCAAAGCTTTTTTCTATTTTTAGAAATCTACAGTCCAACATTGCATTTGGTATGTTAAACTTTACATTTGACAACAGTTTTAGATTTGCAAGAAAAGAGCAAAAATTGTCCAGAGAGTTCTCATATTCCCTGCACCAAGTTTCCCCTATTATTAACATCTTACATTAGTAGAATACATTTGTTACAAATACAATTAATGAATCAATATTGATACATTATTATTAATCGAAGTTCATAGTTTATTCAGGTTTCCTTAGTTTTTTTAGCTCATGTCTTTTTTTCCTTAAGTTTTTTTTTTATTGGAGAAGTTGTGATTTATAGAATAGTCATGTTTAAAATACAGGATTCCCATATACTGCCCCACTAACAATACCTTGCATTGATGTGGAAAATTTGTTACAATTGGTGATAGCAATTTTTTATAATTGTACTATTTCTTTAACATTACTTACTTTTGTTACAATTGATGAAAGATTATTAAAATAGTACTATTTTTTGTGAGTATAACTAACACTGCTAATTTATTTATTTTTATTTTTAAACAAGTTATTGAATATATCATTCATACATGAACATTCATAAACTACTAGTGTTCAGTAAACATCGTGATCCTACAAAACAAACATGCATAACATCATACAGGGCTCCCACACCTTACCCCCCCCACAAACATCCTGCATTGTTGTGAAATATTTGTTAACAAATCATGAAAGAGCATCATCAAAGTATTACTACTAACTATAATTTGAATCTTCCTCCCCTATACATTTTTTAAAGGATTTATTTATTTATTTACTTTTATCCATTTTTACATGCCTCCCCCCCCTTTTTTTTGCTGTTTCTGTGTCCTTTCATTGGGCAACTCTCTTTGTCCATTTCCTGCCCTCTCTTCTCATCCTTCTCCTGTCTTCACTGGGATTCGATCCTCGGAACCTCCGATGTGGGAGAGAGGCGCCCTACTATGGCCTGTGCCACCTTAGTTCCTGATTTTTTGGTGTGTCTTGTCTTGGCTCTCCCTTGTGTCACTCTCCTGTTACATCATCATCTTGCTGCGTGGCTTGCAGGGCCTGGCAGCTCACCCGCAAATGGGGCCTGGTGGCTCACCTGCGGCCTGGGCCTGACGGCTCACAAGCTCGCGGGGCCTGGTGGTGCACCCATGGACAGGGCCTGGCGGCTCACCTGCTTGCAGACACCTGGTGGCCCACGTGTCTTCTATATTTTTGTTTTTTTAAATTTTTACCGGGAGGTGCCGGGGGTCGAACCCAGGTCCCTCCATAAGGGAGACAGACACCCAATCACCAGAGCCACATCCGTCCCCCTGCTATATCTCTTAAGGTTGACCAAAGGTACCCAAAGTTACAATCTTTTCCCATACAGGATGGTCATATAACAAATCAGGCTTATTTTATCACCAGCATTCTAAAAACCAGACCTTGGGAGGAAAACTAGGTCTGGGGATACATGCATGGTTTCTAATATAGCGAATGTTTAGCCTACCCTGATTATCACAAAATCAGGACAGTGAGAATATTTGCAGACTATTAACTATTGTCCATAGTTTACATTGTTTGTGTTTTTCCCATTTACCACCCTATTATTAACACGTTGTGTTAGTGTCGCACATTTGTTATAATCCATAGAAGATGGACTATAGTCCGTTATCTATAAAAGATTTCACTGTGTTACACAGTCCTATGTTTTATTTTTTAATTTTTATTCTTGTAGCATATACAACCTGAGGTTTCTTCTTTTAACCACATTCATCTATATAATTTGGTGCTTTAAATTACACTTACAGTATTGTTCTAACATTAATGTCAACCATTTTTAAATCTTTACAATCAGCCTAACTAGAAATTCTGTACAAACTAAGCACCAATTCCCCATTTTCTAAACCCTACCTGTCCTCTACAATCTAGATTCTAACTCTGTGAATAAGTCCATGTCATTGAGATCATATTTGTCCTATTGCGTCTGGTTTATGTCATAGCATAATGTCTTCAAGGTTCATTCATGTAGTCTCATGCATCAGGACTTCACTCCTTTTTATGACTGAATAATATTCCATTGTATGTATATACCACATTTTTTCTGTTCATCTGCTGATGGACATTTGGGTTGCTTCCATCTTTTGGCAGTTGTACATAATGCTGCTGTGAACATTTGTGTATGAATATCTGTTCAAGTCCCTACTTTTAATTCTTCCGGGTATATACCTATCAGTGAAATTACTGGGTCATATTGTAATTCTATATCTAGCTTTCTGAGGAACTTCCAAACTGTCTTCCACAGCAGGTGCACCATTTTACGATGCCACCCACAATGAATGAGTGCTCTTGTTTCTCCATATCCTCTCCAAAACATGTTTTATGTTTTCTTTTTAATAGTCACCATTCTAGTGGGTGTGAAATGATATCTCATTGTGGTTTTGATTTTCATTTCCCTAATAGCCAGTGATGTTGAACATCTTTGCATATTTTCATATACTTTTTAGCCATTTGTATGTCCTCTTTGTAGAAATGTCTGCTCATCTTTTCCCTACTTTTTAATTGGCTTTTTGGCTTTTTGTTGAGTTGTAGAATTTCTATATCAATTTTGTATATTAAACACTTATTGGTTATGTGATTTTCAAGTATTTTCTTCCATTGTGTAGTTTGTCTTTACACTTTTCTGACAAAGTCCTTTGAGGCACAAAAGTTTTTAATTCTGAGAAAGTCCCATTTATCCATTTTTTTCACTTGTTGTTTGTGCTTTGAGTGTAAAGAAACCATTGCCTAACAAAAGATCCTGAAGATCCTTCTCTTCCCTACATTTTCTTCTAGAAGTTTTATAATCCAGGCTCTTATATTTAGGTCTTTGATCCATTTTAAGTTAATTTTTTTATATAGTATGAAAGTAGGGGTCCTCTTTCATTCTTTTGCATATGGATATACAATTCTCCCAGCTCTTTATGTTGAAAAGACTGTTCTTTGCCCATTGAGTGGACCTGGCAGTATTGTCAAAAGTTAATTGGCCATAGATGTGAGGATCTATTTTTGAACTCTCAATTTGATTCCATTGGTCAATATATCTATCCTTATGCCCGAACCATGCTGATTTGACCACTGTGCCTTTGTGATATATTTTAAAGTCAGGAAGTATGAGTCCTCTGACTTTGTCCTTCTTTTTAAAGATGTTTTGGCTATTCAGGGCCCCTCAGCCTTCCAAATAAAGTAGATAACTGACTTTTACATTTATGAAGACCGTTGGAATTTTGATTGGTATTGCATTGAATCTGTAAATCATTTTGGGTAGAATTGACATCTTAATGATATTTAGTCTTCCAATCCATGAACATGGAAAAAACTTTCATTTATTTATTTCTTCTTTGATTTCTTTTTAGCAAGGTTTTGTAGTTTTCTGTTGAAAATTCTTGGCTAAATTTATTCCTAGATATTTGATTCTTTTAGTTGCTATTGTAAATGGATTTTTTACCTTGATTTCCTTCTCAGTAGGAACACTGCCTATTTTGGGGGGTTGTGCTTTTATTATGCTAATTTGCTGAATTTGTTCATTAGCTTGAGTAGCTTGTTATAAATTTTTCTTGACTTTCTATAAATAGGATCAAGCCATCTTCAAATAGGAAAGTTCTACTTCCTCCTTTCCAATTTGGATGGCTTTTATTTCTTGTTCTTACCTAACTTCTCTGGCTAGAATTTCCCTTACCGTGTTGAATAGCTGTGGTGACAGTGGACAGGCTTGTTTTGTTCCAGATCTTAGAGCAAAAGTGATTACAGTGTTTGCTGTGAGTTTTTCATATATGCCCTTTATCATGTTGAAGAAGTGCCCTTTTCTTTCTATTTCTGTAAGTGTGTTTATCAAGAAAGGATGCTGAATTTTGTTAAATGCCTTTCTGTGTCAATGGAGATAATCATGTGTTTTTTTCCCTTTATTTTGTTGTTAATGCAGTGTATTACATTAATGGATTTTCTTACGTTGAACCACCCTTGTATACTTGGGATAAAACCTACTTGCTCATTATGTATAATTCTTTTAATGTGCAGTTGGATTCAATTTGCAATATTTTGTTGAGGATTTTTGCATTTATATTCATTAGAGAAAGTGGTCTGTAATTTTCTTTTTTTGTATCTTAATCTGGCATTGGTATTAGGTTGATGTTGGCCTCATAGGATGAGTTAGGTAGTGTTCTTTCCTGTTCAATTTTTTGAAAGAGTTTGAGTAGATTTAGTATTAGTTCTTCTTGGAATGACTGATAGAAATCACCAGTGATATCATCTGGTCCTAGGCTTTATTTTGTTGGGAGGATTTTGATGACTGATTCAGTCTGTTGTAATTGGTCTGTTGAGGTCTTCTATTTCTTCTAGAGTCAGTTTAGGTTGGTCATATGTTTCCAAGAATTTTTCAATTTCATCTAGGTTGTTTAATTTGTTGACCATTGCTTATAGTATCCTCTTATGATCCTTTTTATTTCTATGGGATCAGTAGTAATGTCCCCTCTCTCATTTCTGATTTTATTTGCATCCTCTCTCCTTTTTCTTTGTCAGTCTAGCTAAGGGTTTGTCAATGTTATCTATTTTTTCAAAGAACCAACTTTTGATTTTGTAATGCTCTCTATTTTATTTATTCTTGATTTCATTTATTTCTATTCTAATCTTAGTTATTTCCTCCTGTTTGCTTTGGGATTAGTGTGCTGTTCTTCTAGTTCCTCCAGGTGTGTAGTTAGGTTTTGATTTTAGGACTTTCTTCTTTATTAATGTAAACATTTAGGGCTATAAATTCCCCTTTCAGCATGGCCTTCACTGGTTCCCATAACCGATTTCCCTTGAAATTTCTTCTTTGATCCCCTTGAAATTTCTTCTTTGATCCACTGATTGTTTAATAAACTGTTATTTAACTTCCATATATTTGTGGATTTTCAAGTTCTTCACCTGTTCCATTATGGTCATTCCATTATGGTCAGAGAAGATGCTTTGTATAATTTAAATCTTTTAAAATTTATTGAGACTTGTTTTGTGACTCCACATGGGCTCTATCCTGGAGAATGATCCTTGTGCCTTCAGAAAAATGTATAAAGTGTTTTTGGGGGTGCAGTGTTTTGTATGTATCTGTTAGGTCTAGTTCATTTATCATATTACTCAAATTCTCTGTTTCCTTATTGATCTTTTGTCTAGATATTCTATCTATTGTTGAGAGTGGTATATTAAAGTCTCCAACTGTTATTGTTGTCTATTTCTTACTTCAGTTTTGCCAGTTTTTACATCATGTATTTTGTGTCACCATGGTTAGGTACATAAATATTTATTATTGTTCTTTCTTCTTAATTGATTGCTTCTTTTATTAACATGTAATGTGCTTCTTTGTCTCTTATAACAGCTTTTGACTTATTTTATTTCATATTAGTATAACTACCCCAGGTCTTTTTTGGTTATTATTTGCATGGAATATTCTTTTCCAGCCTTTTACTTTCAGCCTGTTTCACACTGTGCCTTTGGTTTAAGGCGAACCTCTTGTAAACAACATACTATTGGATCATGCTTTTGTATCCATTCTGCTAATCGATGTCTTTTGATTGGGGAGTTTAAGCCATTAACATTGTGTTATTACTGAAAAAACAGTACTTACTTCAGCCATTTTGTCCTTTGGTTTTTCTATGTCATATCTTTTTTTTTTTTAATCTTTCTTTTCCTTTATTGCAACCTCATTTTCTGTATAGTTTTTTGTTTGTTTGTTTTGGTGATGTATGTGCCTGATCCCTTTCTTATTTCTGTTTGTATATTAAAAAAAAAACAAAACAAACCTTCTTTGTGGTTACCCATGTGTTTATATTGCACAACCTCCATCTATAGCCTACTAATTTGAAAGGATACCAGCTTAGTTTCAGTAGTATATATATTCTCTGAATCTTGCTATCTTCACACTGTTTCAAGTCACTCTGTCTTGTGTTTTCCTTTCAATCTGCACAACTCCCTTTATTAATTCTTGTAAAGCAAGCCTTTTTTTTTTTTTTGACAAACTTTCTTAGCTTCTGTTTATCTGTGAATATTTTAAATGTCCCTTATTTTTTAAGGACTGTTTTCCCAGATAAATAATTCTTGGCTGGCAGTTTTTGCCTTTCAGTACCTTAAATATATCATACCATTGCCTTCTCACCTCCATGGTTTCTGATGAGAACTCGGCACTTTGCCTTATTGAGTATCCCTTGTATATGATGAATTTCTTTTCTCTTGCTGCTTTCAGAATTCTCTCTTTATCTTTGGCATTTGTCATTCTCCTTAATATGTGTCTCAGAGTATGTCTATTAGGATTTAGTTTATTTGGTATATGTTGCACTTCTTGGACACGTATATTTATATCTTTCATAAGAGTTGAGAAATTTTGGGGATTATTTTCTCAAATATTCTTTCTGCCCCATTTCTCTTCTTCTTCTGGAACACCCATGAACTGTATGTTTGTCCATTCATGATAGCACTCAGATCTCTGAGACACTGCTAATTTTTTTCTGTTCTTTTGACTATATAATTTTCATTTTGCTATCTTTTAGTTCACTGATTCTTTTGCCTATTCAAATCTACTCTTGTATGTTGGCAAAGTACTTTATTATTATTTTATTTATTTTTTTATTGTGGGTAAAAATCAAATTTTTCACAATACAAACCAATATTTGTAAAATGATATATAGATATGTATGCATATATGTGCATTTGCTTACATAAATGGTTTTTTTTTTTCATATATATTTTAAAAGATGCTTAGATTACATAAATGTTACACAAAAATCACAGGGATTCCCATGATCTCCACCTCCCATACCTCTCATAACATCTCACATAAACATATTTCATTAGTGTGGCATATCACCTGTAATGGACATACACATCCTGGGGCTTTGCCTCTAAGCATAGACCACAGTTCACATCGTAGACTACACTCTCTCCCACACAGTTCTGCATGGTATACACTGATGTAAAATGGCCTATATCTGTCACCACGTCACTCAGGACAATCCCCAAGTCCTGAAAAAGTCCCTGTATTACAACTGCCCTTCCCCTCCCCACCCTGAAAGCGTCTAGTGGCCACTGGTTTCACCTCACTGTTATAATTTCTTCCATTGCTTGAATCCCAATATATTTACAACATAATACCATTGTACTTTAAACTCTACTATCGTGCCTTTCATCCCTATAATTTCTGCTATACTTTCAAATTCTTCTTCATGCTCACACATTGCTTTCATAATATCCTTTATCTCTTTATACAAATTTTCCTCCATCACCTTGAACTGATTTATGAAAATTGTTTGAACTTCTTTGATTAGTTGTTCCAACTTCTGAGTCTCCTTTGGATTTTTTTTTATTCCCTTGACTGAGCCATATCCTCCTGTTTCTTTGCTGATGTCTAGTCATCTGATTATATTGGAGAGTTAGTATAAATTTCCTACCCTTTATTCTTTCTCTTTGAATCTTGATCTTTTCTGTTTGTTTTTGTTCTGAATTTTCTACCTAGCTCTTACTATTTGTTTGAATTCTCTGCCTCACTCTGGGTCCTGTTTTCCTTATACTTTTCAGGTCTGGGACCCTCCAGTCTTACATCAGTTCAGTTTAACCCCCATTTAAAAAATTTTCCCCCCTCTGTGAGGCTTTTTTGCTTCTGGTTTTTCCCCTTTTAGGGTATCCCTCCCCTTTGAGAGCCAGATGAGGTCAATCCAGAAAAGTACATTTGCATTTAGGGAGTCCAGCCAATAGTAACTGGCTTGAGTGAGTGCAGTTCTGAGGTATAGTTCTGAGGTGGTTTCTACCTCCCTCCCCTGGGGGCCCTTTTGTATCCAGCACTCCTCAGAGGCTAGTTTTCTCCCTGTGGTCTCTGTGGACTTGGGTCCCTGTGCCTGGATATGCATGGGGTTTTAACTCACTGCTGCAGATTCCTCTGTACTCTGTGTCCATGCTGGGAGGGACCCAGGCTGCTGCCTCTGGAGTACTCCAAGCTGTGTGGGACTGAGTGAGGGGGAGGGAAGATGACTGGCGGGTCTGGGACAGAAGTTTCCTACCTGATGTTTTTCTCTTTCTTCAATTCACTATTTGTGGAGTCCTTCTTCAGTCTCTACATACCATGCTCCTGAGTTCTAAGCAAATGGAATTTGTCCTTATATTTACTGAATCTCTGAGGAGGTTTTTTTTCAAGGGATTTCTTATGTCGCCATGTTGATGACATCCATATCTCAAAGATTTTTATTGGCATGTTGTCAAGCATATAGTAAGCTTTAAATAACTGTAAGCACTATTAATATTATTGGTATTTTATGATTATACCTTTTTTTCCTTCCCTTCTCCTATTTTCTCT
>JAKSZT010038945.1:3103-34143 GCA_026826555.1 Tolypeutes matacus | reverse complement strand
GCACTCACAGCCTCAGGTAGTGATGTGAGTCACTCCGGCCGGTCTTCCCTGGGGAGTAAGCAGCAGGAAGACCATCTTTTCCTTCGGTGTTAACAGCCCTCTAACCAGACACGTGTAGAGAGCAGTGTGCCCTTCACAGAGTCATGTCCATGCTCCTTGTGCTCTGTGCTCACTTTTGCTGAGGGTGGCCTCCACCAATCCAGGCAGAGAGGAAGGTGCCCAGGGGAGAGAGCAGATTTCCTTTATGGGTAACTGTATTTGCAAAGGGATAGGAGAAGTGCCCCCCTCCAGTAACATTGCAGAAATAAATCACCATAATCAAATCAACCACTTTGTATGATTTCATTGTGTACTATTTTCATAATTTCTTTTGAATTATAACCAAATTATCTGTGCCAATAGTGTAAAAATAACTTATGTCTCTTATGGCAAACAATAAAATTCCTTCTCTAGCCTCAATCGCCATTCTTCTTTCTTCAGAATTATCTGCATTGGCACATTATTTTGGGTACACATTTCTGTTTGTAAATACATGCATTCTCTAGTTTTGTTGATCCCATAGCTTATCACATATGAGAAAAATATTGGAGTACAACATAAAAATATAAATAAAATTTCTAACTTCTTAAAATACTTGAGATTAGAGGTATATCGTCTAATTATGAAAGGATAATTTCTGATTTTAAATAATAAAGAAAATTGTAGTTAAGTAAAAAGCAGGCAACTGTAGTTCAGTGGCTGTTAAACTTGAATCCACATCAGAATCAGGTGATAAAACAGAAAAAAATATAAACCATTGGGGTGCCTTAAAAGAAAATGCTACAGGAGAGGGGCAAGATAGCATCAGTTTAGGAAGATACTCACTGAATAGCTCTCTGGGAATGGCCAATTTGGGAAGGGTCCTGCCTAATGTTCTGTGCTTTCAGCATATGGAGTGAGAAGCTTGGGTCACCTAGCTGCGGGCATATCGATGGCGTGGAGTGATCGGTGGAAATTCTTGAGTTTTGAACCTCCCTGTGGGCTCCTCAGATGGCTGAGCCCACCCACAGGGAAAATAGCTGGTTTCAACCATGAGTCCTGCAACCGTGACTCATGCTCCTGGTTTGAGGCACCATAATCTCAGGGAAGGAGGGCTCTGACAGAAGGTGTAGAGGGGTTTAACTTTTGTGGATTTGGCTGCCTAGAAACCCACATAGACTTGGGGATCACATAAACTGGCTTGAAGCAGAGCCAGACTTAGGAGAGAGGCGAACCTGCTGAGGAAACCTGATTTACACAACAGAACTTTGACACAGAGGCCTGGCCCCAGAAGGGGTGGAGTCAGACAATTTTGTTACTCTGCCCTGACAAGCATCATAGCTTCACTCCCATGGGGGGGCAGGAAGTGGGAAGGGCTTGATTAGTTTCCATAGCCTATTTAGTGCCCCCTTGGTGAAGGGAGTGATCTAGCAGAGAACAACTTTTGGGGCCCTTATATCGCCAAAAAGAAAAAAAAAATAGACAGTCAGTTTAAAAAATGAATTCCTGCTCTTAATTTAGTTTAATACTGAAAATGTGCCTCAAAACCTTCAGAGAGAATCCAGAAGGGAAATTGAAAAACACAAGTAGGCTGAGAGGATCGGCAAGGACACTAGAAGTAACACTTCATCCATAGCTTTGTTTTCTTGCTATTTTGGTTGTTTGGTTTTTCTCTGTTTTTTTTTCATTGTCTCTTGATTTTCTTTACTCTTTTCTCTTCCTTTTCTGTTTTCCTTCATTTTTTAAAAAAATTACGTGTTCCTAGCTTATCTCTTCTTTGCTGTTCTTCTTCTTCAGTGATTTCCTATGCTCTCTCTTATTTATATTGTACCCCAAGCTATCTCTTATCCTTCCTTCAGCTCTCTGCCTTCTGCTTTCTGTTGAGATTCTTAGACACTATGCTTTTTCATTAGCCCACAATGTAAGGGGACCATTTTTTTTCTATCTATTTTGTTTTCTTCTTATTTTATAAATATTAGCTTTTTCCTTTTAGCCTTGTCTTTACTCTTCCTTTCCCTCCTCATCATTCTAGCCTTCTAAATCATTATATGTATATTCCTCTATTTGGTTCCCCAGCCCATTGTAGGTACTCCACTTTTTTTTTCATGTAACAGTACACTGCCTACACAAGTTAATATTCATTTCACTAAGCCCTATTTGGCCCCTCTTCTAAGTTTTATCAATATTACTATTATCCTACTTCACATAAACAACAACTCCTAGGTGAAAAATTTAATGAAACCTTTATTAATGGCGTGGTGTGCTCTTTAGTAAGAGTCACGCCTAAAATCTGGAGGATGCAGCCTTTATAGACTTTCTTCCCACACATTCCCAATATTCCTGCATGTGCCAAGAGACAGGATTGGTAGGTTTAAACACATACATTGCTATATAAGTTTCTGAGCAAAGCAAGCAAGCAGAGTTACAGAAGTGGATATTTGCTATTAGCATCTCAGCTGGGGGGGAAGTGATTGAACTTTTCCCAGCACGAGTGGTGCCATTCCAACATAAGTCCCACCATTCCTCCATTAGGCCCAGATGGGTGTCTGGGTTCTTAACGACCACACATATTTTATAAGCTTGGGGTTCCTGCTGGGGAGAATTGGTGTGGTCTTGTTTCCTTTTCATTCCCTGCTCCTGTAATGGCTTTAGTCAAACAATTTCCTCTGCATCAGTAGCAAGATGTGTGTAGTGAGAGTGCAGCACCATTAGTTTTATTGCCTGTATTCTTTTTTGAATATAGGAACTGAAACAGTTAATGAAAAGAGGGCCCACTATAAATCCTACCATAATGAGGACAAGTGGGTCTGCAGGAGTGGTGATTAAGGTAGTTAGCCATGGAGACCACGAATATAGGCTATTGTACCAGTTTGTACTTTTTTTTTCTGAGTTCTTCTCATTCCTATAGCCTATTACTGACTAATGAGAGGCTTTCTTTTCTCACTCCTGAGTGGTTAGCATAGAAACAGCAGGTTTCGCCTATGGCTATACATAGTCCTCCATCTTTTAAGAATAATAGATCTGACCCACGACTATTTTGCAGAACCGTTTTGGCCAGGGAGGATAAGGAATTTTCGAGATGACTAACTGATTTTTCTAACTTTTTTAGGTCTAAGTCAACTTGAGTGGATAAGGTGTTAAAATTTTCTTTACCAGTGGTCATGGCTGCCATTCCAAGGCTGCTGAACCCCCGATCCCTAGGCTGACCATAATGGGAATGAGAATAGGAACACATTTAAACTGACTCATAGTTCTAAAATGCTCGCAGCCACCTTCAACTGAATGCCAGTATACCTGTGGGATGATATGCGATATGCACCAGGATTCAAACGACTGGGTCTTTTTCAGTCTTAGATTGTGACAAGGTTTGGGGGGAGAGACAAGGGGAGATTTCTTTGGTACAGGTGAACCAGATGCCATTGGGGGCTTTCCAATAATAGAATTCATAAGTTTTGTCAGAGAAAACAACTGACGAACATTGGGTCCTAGGAAGGTTGCATTGATTTTGCTTGAGGAGGGGTTGAAACAGGTGCCATTACCTTGTAAGTCCCCCAGAGTTAGAATTGGCTTATGACCTCATTTACATAAACTTTGGCCCTCGTTTACTGATAACTTTTGAACATACAGTGATGTATTGGGGATAGTGCTTCCATCTACTCCTATTCCAATGTAACAATGGGGTGGGGGGTTTAGGCACAACCAGCAATAGTTAGTGGCATTTGGCTGGCTCTCATTTAAGAAAGTGAAGACAGAGTACAACATTGACAACAAGGGGATTCTGGGGGTTTTTTGTTTGGGGGTCCTTAAGGGTCCTGGTTTTCTTTTGGGTGGAATTACCGGTTCTGGGTTAAGGACAATGTCCCAGTTGGGGCCCACCAGATTGGGTGGAGGGGGTTTTAGAATACCCTGTTGCATGGTATACTCAGCTGCAGGGTCTTGACTAACTACATATAGTCTGAGGCCCCATGTTTTTCCTCCTAATCAGACATAATCGATACGGATGTGAATGGGCTTACCAGACCCTATGGTTGGGTTCTGGGGCTGTTCTCCCCTGAAGAGACTGATTGCAGTATCTCTGGAAGTCCATGGGGCTAAGGTTTCACAAGCCCATTGAGCACAGTGGTGCTGCCCTCGACTATGGCATTCTGGGGTTCCGTCTGCGGGGCAGGTATAGTGCTTGGCCTGAGTTAGACCTCTTTCTAAATATTTGTCTCCACATCCACGACCTGCAGGAGGGCCATCTGGCTGTATGTCTAGGTTGTTCCAATTCTCCCCAAGGAGGGTACACAGGTCGAAAGAGAGGGTGAGATTTTTCCCAGTAGTTTGAGTGACATTTAGAACTTTTCTGTCCCTTGTCCTTATAATACTCCAATTATAGGAGGTTAATCAAAAACTATTGGTGCACACACTAATGACCAAGAGGAGCAGCAAACTCATATTCCAGGCTGTTGCCATATCCCTCCGTCTTCCCCACCGTTAGTCTTAACTCGTTCAGTGAATCTTGATCTTTAAGGGGTCTTCTGTTCTTCTGACTGTCCACTTTTCTGCCTCTGAGTCCACCGTACCGGACCTGACAAGTTTTACCTGTGACGCATGTGTCCAGTGTCTTTTCCCTGTGACTTTTACTGCCATGGGTGTTGTGAGGATCACCACATATGTGTCGGTCCACCGTGGCTCGAGTGTTCCCGCTTGGAGATTCCGTACCCAGACTAGATTCTGGGTTTTGATGCAATAAAGGAGGGTTAGTACATGGATGAGGGGGATGGGCTTCATCCATGTTTTCATCCATGAAAAACGGCTACTTGATCAGGGAACCAAATGGCTTCTAATGATGCCAGGACTTGCGCACCATTTTTTATCTCTTCCTCCAGATCTTAGAAATCCTCACTCTGGTACAGTGCACCGTGTACATGGGCTGTATCAAAGGCATAGCGACTGTTCATGTAAATATTGACAGTTTGGCCTTTTGCCCATCTTAAAGCCTGAGTAAGGGCTATTAATTTGGCCCTTGGGCAGAGATGCCATGGCTTAAAGATTGAGCCCAGATAGTTTTGAGTGTCTCTATTAGAGTTTCTCCCACATAACGGACTCCATCCTTAAAATAACTGCCATCTATTTAGAGATTATGGGAAGCCTCCAGCAATGGCACATCGATGAGTTCTGGGCATAGCACCATCATGGTTTCCAGCAAGTATAAGCAGTTGTGGGCCACTGGGGAGGCACTAGAGTCAGGGATCAGGGTGGCCAGATTTAATGCCACCGTTTTTGTGAATACCAAATAGTGTGGGTTCAACAATAACCCTTTATATTGCGTGATTCTGGCATTAGATATCCAGCAGTCTGGGGGACTGTAGAGGAGGGCTTCTACAGAATGTGGGGCCGTTACCACCAGATTTTGGCCAAAGGTTAACTTAGAGGCTTCCTTAACTAAAAGGGCAGTGGCTGTGATGGCACTGAGAGAGCTGGACCATCTGGCAGCTACATAGTCCAGGTTTTTTGAGAGGTATGCTGCTGGTTGGTGCCAAGGTCCAATGGCCTGTGTTAAGACTCCTTTGCCGGGAGGCGGCTATGGCTCAGTCAGTGGGGCTCCCATTTGCCATGTGGGAGGCCCCGGGTTCGGTTCCCGGGGCCTCCTGGTGAGGGCGGGCCCGCCCGCACTGCGTGGTTGGCTGACCCAGCGAGCGCGGGCAGCAGGGGGGGGGATAGATGAACAAATAAATAAAATCTTTAAAAAAAAAAAAAAAGACTCCTTTGCCAACACCATGACATTCATCAATAAATATATGAAAGTGTTTGGACAAGTCAGGTAACCCAAGGGTGGGGGCACTCATCAGAGCTGTCTTCAGGCATGTAAAATCTTCCTGCTGCAAATCTGGGGATCCACTGTCTGCAATATCCCACCCTGCCAAGAAATTCATGTATGTGTCATTTTGAGGTTGGCTCAGGGATGCCCAATAGAGCTTGTATCCTGTCATGTGAAAGTCACCCCTCCCCTTTTTCTAAGATGTATTCAATATATGTTACAGTGTGGGAGCAGAGCTGAGACTTTTTGGCAGATACACAATATTCCATTTCTGCTAAGGCTTTGAGTAAGCTGAGAGTTGCCACTTTGCAAGTCTGAGTCTGATGCAGCTAGAAGGAGCTACATCTACATACTGAAGTAGGGTAACACCAGGATGCTGCTCTCTGAAGGGATGCAATTCTCGCCCCAGAGCCTCTCCAAACAAGGTGAGATTGTTTTGGAATCCTTGCGGAAGCCTGGCCCATGTCAGCTGCCACATCCCCTGGGCCGAGGGTCTTCAAAGGCAAAAATAGGCTGGGTAACTGGTGCCACAGGTATAGAAAAGAATGCATCTTTCAAATCCAGGACAGTGTAGGTAGTATGTTCCAGAGAGAGCTGTCTTAGAAGTGTGTAATGGGTTAGGGATGGCAGAGTGTGTTGTTTCAACCCTCTTATTTACTTCTCTAAGATCCTGTACCATCTGATAATCTGTGTTCCCCAGCTTTTGCACAGGAAGTAAGGGGGTGTTCCAGGGGACTGTCAAGGAACAAGAATACCTGCATTGAGTAGATGGTTGATGTGTTTTTCTTTTCCAGTCATGGCTTTGTGGCTGATTGCATACTGCCATACCCGGATGGGGAGAGATGTGCTGAGTACTTTCACTACCATGGGGGCCTGATGCTTAGCCAACCCGGGGTGTTTGTCTTGTCCCAGACTCCCAGAACCAGGTGCTGGAACTCTTGCAGCAATTGATTAGCCACTTGTGGTGTTTCTAGGCCTGTAAGGAGATATTCTTCTGACATAGACCATGTTACTAGGAGCATCTGGCCTGAGTGCTGAAATTTAGTTTCATCTCACCATCCCCGAAAGAGATGGTGGCTTTCAATTTTTGTAGCAAGTCTCCTCCCATCAAGGGTAGGGACAGTTGGCCATAACAAGGAAAGAGTGGGTGACAGTCCCAGATCCAAGATTAATGGTCCCAGTGGTGGTCCAGGGATAACAGTGTATCTTCCCAGTGGCCCCTTGAACCAGATTATTTTCAGCTTACAAGGGACCAGGGTCCAAATTTAGGGCAGTGTATGTAGCCCACGAATCAACCAGGAAGTTAACAGAGGTGCCCCCGACTGTTAGTTTCACAATGAGCTCCTGGGGGTCTGGCAAAACCCTGGCCCAATCAATCTAGGAACTGCAGGACTGGGCTGGGGTCTGCCTGGTATCAGGGTCATTCATTTTCCCAGTGCCCTTTACTTTGCAGTAAGCACACTGGTCCTTTTGCAGTCCTGGTCTACCTTGCCTTGGCTTTCTCTGGTTCCCAGAAAATCCATGGGAGGATGAGGCCCTAGCACACTCTGACACCATTGTGCTCAGCAGGACCTTTGCCACCTTCTTTGTTTTTAGTGTATCGCCATCCTCCCTAATGTTATACACTTTCTGTGCCATCTCCATCAATTCTGATAATATCTTCCCTTCAAACCTCTCTAGGCTTTGCATTTTCTTTTGTATATCAGGAGCAGCCTTCAATACAAATGCTATATTTATAGCCCTATGATTTTCAGGTGCCTCAGGGTTTATAGGGGTGTAATTTCTGTAGGTCTCCATTAGACGCTATAAAAAGGTAGAGGGTGACTCATTCGGGCTTGGGCGGTTTCACTCACCTTAGATTCATTGGCTTTCTGGCAGCAGCTCGAAGGCCACATAGGAGAGTCTCGTGAAACCATTTGAGAGTCTCCTTACCTTGATCCTGATTGTAATTCCAGTCTGGTCTGGTAGAGGGGAACACAGTTTTTATTTGGGTAGGGGAAGTATTGTGTTGGCATCCCTCCAGATATGATCTCTCTTCTCATAAGCGAATAGGACCTGTAACAGTTGCTGGCAGTCACCCCAGGTGAGATTATGTGTGAAAAAGGTAATTTCTAGGAGAGAAATTGAGCCATGGGGTTTTTCTGAGAATGGAGGATTTTGATTTTTCTAGTTATACAGGTCTGTAGATGAAACGGGGGCATATACCATGAACAGGAGACCTTCATCACACAGGCCTGGACTGGCTTGGGGTGGGGGTAGTAAGGGGACTGAGTCAGGCAAGTTGCAGGGATATGTAGAAAACTGATACTGGGTGCCCCTTCACATATGGGGAGGGCTGGTTAGAGAGGCATCAGTGGTTGTGGGCAGTGGAGGGTATAGGCTGTCTGTAGATGATTGGTTTAGAGGGAGAGGAGGAGGAGTGGATGGGATGGGGCCAGATGGAGGGGGATGAGAGGTAGACTGGGGGTTGGGTAGGTGAAAGGGTGGTTCAACAGGGGCATCTTGCAGGATCAAAAGACTGGGGTTCTTAACGGGAGCTTTCAACGGAATTTGGAGCTTTGGCTGCGCTGGGCACCTTTGTCCTGCAAGGCAAATTTTTAGTTTCTTTGGAGTGTCTGTAAGAAGATCTATCCACATATCAATGTAAGGAATCTGGTTCCGGTGACCAGGTTTGCCATAGATGAACCTCCAGATGCTGTAGACTTTTGGGAGGTACGTCGTTCTTTCAGATGGCCAGCCCACATCAAAGGTGGGCCACTCCAATTTGCAGAGGGTTCGTAACAACCCTGGGTTGACCTTGGCTGCATATCCAGCCACTGCTTTCTTGAATTCCTGAAAGTTCTTTAGAAAACAGGCAAGGGGTGTGGTAGGACAAGAGGAGGATTGACCCATAGTAACAATCAAAAGTAGCACAGAACAGAAAGTGAGCAGAAACATTACAGACAGACAGACAGCTACACACACAGACACATGAACATTGAGCCTATTCTGAGGTCCCAGGTGACGTCTAACCCGGTGGCCAGGCCGTAGGAATAGAGGCACATCTGGCAGCCAAATGGCCTCTCCTGGATCCAGACTTACCAAAACAGAACAGAACTGGTGGTTCCTTAGGTTGATTTAATGATCACCAGTGTAGTTTCTGGCCAGTCTGAGGACATACCAGGGCTGAGGAACCTTCCTCAGAAGCCTTCCCCCTGAAGGCCTCAGTGTGGCCGGCTCCAGTCTGTCTTGCTGGAGCCTCCAGAATGAAGTGGAACACTTCATATAAATAACAACTCCCAGGAGAAAAATTTAATGGAACCTTTTTAACGGCCGTTGTGTGCTCTTTATTAAGAGTCGTGCCTAAAATCTGGAGGCTGCAGCCTTTATAGACTTTATTCCCACATGCTCCAAACTTTCCCATGTGTGCCAAGAGACAGGATTGATAGGTTTAAACATATACATTTCTATATTGGTTTCTGGAAAAACAAGCAAGCAGAGTTACAGAAGCAGATATTTGCTGTTATTATCTCAGCATGGGGCAGAGAAGTGATTGACCTTTTCCCAGGATGAGTGGTGCCATTCCCCGATTAGGTCTGGATGGGGCTCTGGGTTTTTAATGACCACACATATTTTATAAGTTTAGGGTTCCTGCTGGGGAGAATTCGTGTGGTCTTGTTTCCTTTTCAACTGCTCCCAAGTATGGTCCAAAGAAGAAATCAGATGCATATTGAAAGATAGGAGAGATGGGTAGTGATATTACTGGTGTGGTGGCACAGGGATGACAGATGGTTAGATTAGGAAGGTCAGTCTGGAATACCTAGGGCATGTATCTATGAATCGTGTCATTCCATGAGTCAAGACAGGGGAGTGTCATAGAACCCAGGGGGGATGGGGAGGAAGGAACAGTTAAGATCAAATGGGGTATTTAGTGGTCATGGAAAAGCTTTTTCAATACTTTACAGTAATGGACACAGGACATGATAAATATCATCAAAATGATTAAACTGTACCGTCTAAATTGTGAACTATACTGTAAACTACTGAAAATATTTACTTGCTATATTTTACTATCTGTATAAGAGTTATAACAATGCTAACATCCATTTCTAAAAAAGATTTTAATATGGGTTGGGGAAGTGGGAGGGAAGTTGGGTATGTGGGAGTCTCTAGTATTCCATGTGTGACTTTACTGTGACCTAAAACTTCTTTGAAAATTCAATGAAAATTTGGGAGACACTGGGGAATGATAGGGGGAATGTGTCATGGTACACTAGACATGCAATAATACAGTGATAAAAGGAAAAAAGAATAATGTTTTTTAAAAAGGGAATTTTTTTTGTTTTTTTTTCCTATTTTTTGAATGTCTCAATCCACTATTTATAATTATTTTTAGTTTAGTTTTTTTTTCTTCTGAGTTTCTTGTATTTATCCCTTGCATTTAAGCTCATCATTATTATTTCTTTATCCTATTAATTGTATTTGGTTGTTATATGGGCTTCATGTTCAAGGAAGGTTTAGATCACAGAAGGGTTAAATTGGGGGCTGCAGAGGATCATTGGTGGGGGGTGTCTGGGATGGGGGATTCATGGTAGTAAATACATCTGAATATACATGAAAGATATATGAAATTGTTCAAATGATCAAGGGATGGGGCAGGTTAACGGTTTGTAGACAATCGCTCAGTAAATGATAGAATCTGAAATCCCAGTCTGGAGAGCTCTGCCACATTCTCCAAGAGGGCAGCAACAGTCCCATGAATGCAGGAGCAGTGTCTGGCAAAAGAGGATGGCCCACTGATGGGTGCTTGTTATTGATGACTAGCCTTATGAGTCCTTGCTCTTGTAATTGAAACTTAGCCTACTGTTAGGGTGTGCCTACGTGTTGCCAATTGTGAGCCTACTTGTTGCTCAGATGTGACCTATCTTAGCCAAACTCAAGATATCAATGCATTACCTTCCCCCCAATGTGGGACATGACTCCCGGGGATGAAGCTCCCTGGCAATGAGGTATTAATACCATGTGGCACCTTGCAACATGATTGGAAGAAGTTCTTGAATAAAGGGGGAAAAGGTAAAGAGAAATGAGTTCACGTGGCTGAGAGACTTCAAAGAGAGTCGGGAGGTCATCCCAGAGGTAACGCTTATGCACACCTCAGTAGGATCTCATAAAACACCAAACTGGATATCACCACACAGAGGGGCTCCTGAGGGCTCCGGAAATACTCAGGTTCTATTTGAGTGAGAATAGCCACAGAGATTGTTACCTTATTAGTAGACTCTAATTTGGAATCTGTGCTCCTGAGAATGACAGAGTTGGACTCAAATAAGTCCTCCCTGCATATGGTCCATCAGTCCATTCTATTCAAACCTATATGTGATGCTGGAGTTTTTAGGTATACTTTCAGAGATTGAAGTCTCTGGTCTACCTATGTGTCAGGTGTGCCTGGAATCATGGTGGAGCTGCAACTCCTACCCTACAGCAAAATGGGCTCCTCCAAGTCACCTGGCTTGGAGATGTCAATGGGCAACGGCCATCCCAGGGAATGGAGAGGGCCTGCAGCTGCAGGCATGATAATCCCATACACTGTATCCATGGGATATAAGCCCTCTCCCACTTGGAGATGTAGTGGACATCACCATCTCAGTCCCTGAGGATTGCTGGAAGAGCTATGGAGTAGAGTGGACTTAATGGTATTCTGTTGTAGACATATTGTAATTCAGGCAATGGAAGAAATTATAACAGTGAGGTGGAGTTGGTGGCCATAGGATGCTTTCGGGTTAGTGAGGGGAAGGGCAGTTGAAATTCAGGGGCCTTTTAGGGACTTGGGAGATTTTATAAGTGGCATTGCGGTGATGGATGTAATCCACTTTACATCAGCATTTAGCATGCAGAACTGTGTCATAGACAGTGTGGTCTACGATGTCAACTATGGTCTATGTTTGGTGGCAAGGCCCCAGAATGTGTATATCCATAGTGGGTGATGTGCCAAAATGATGAAGGATGATTGTTTGGGATGTAGTGGGAGGTGTGGGAGGTGGGAAACATGGGAATCCCTGTAATTTCTGTGAAATATTTAGGTAATCTAAGCACCTTTAATATATATATATATATATATATATGTAAAGAAATAACATTTATGTAAGCTAATGCACATATATGCATATATATTTATATATAATTTTACAAATATTAGTATGTATTGTGAAAATTTTTATTTTTACCCGCAATAAAAAAAGAAATAAACGAAAGAAAATGCTGCAATAATGGGCAGCATTATATTTAAAATGGTAATTTTTAAAATGCTTACCCAAAATGTAATTGATTGAAGAACCAGTGAAAACAAGAAGGTTAATTTGAAATAATTGGAAAGCCCATCTTTACATAAACTCAGAGAAATCTTGAGTTATGATGAATGAATTAGTGGTAACAAAATGAACACACATGAGTGTGGAAGAAGGTGTGGGGGGAGCAGATCTCAGAACAAACAGCAAGTGCACTTTTTCTCAAGAAAAAAGACATCCTGAATTGCACAGTCACATCTCCTTCCTTAAAATATTGGCAACAAATTGCACAGACTGGAGGTGGAGATTCTTTGGAGATTCACATTCATTCCATTCACAGGGTTTCTTTCCAGTATGAATGTTGTAATATTTAATGAGATACTGCATCTGGCTGAAGGCTTTCCTACATTTCCTACATTTCTTACATGTACAGGGTTTCCCTCCACTATGAAATTTCTCATGGTCAGTGAGATTTGATTTGCTTCTGAAGGCATTCCTACATTCCTTACATATATAGGGGATCTGTACAGTTTGTCTTCTCTGGTGTGTAATGAGGCTTGATTTATGAATGAAAGCTTTCCCACATCCATCACATTCATAGGGATTCTCTCTGGTATGTATTCTCAGATGGTGAACGAGGTTTTCCTTCTGGTTGAACTCTTTGCCACGCTCATTGCATACATAGGGTTTTTCGCCAGAATGAATGCTTTGGTGTTTAATGAATGATTGCTTTCACCTGAAGGCTTTTTTGCATTCTTTACATTCATTTTGTTTCTCTCTAATATGAGTTTTTCATGTTCTGTGAGGTATGATTTGTACCTAAAGGCTTTTTCACATGACCTATGTGTATACCTTTTCTTTGCAGTAGGAAATCCCTTGTATCTGAGATTTGACATTTGAATTAGAGCTTTCCCACAAATACATGATTTCTCTTCAGGAAGAATTTTCTGGTGAATAAAGAGGTTTTCTGTCAAGTTGAAAACTTTCCCACATGTATGACACTTCTATCTTTGTTCCCCTGAATGGCTTTTAAAATGAGGAGTGAAAAATGATAGTAAAGAACAGCCTACATTCAGGACACTAATATGGTTTGTCTCTAGTTTGAAATTTCCCATATTCCATGAGATTTTGTTTCTTATGGAAGCATTCCCATATATATTACAATACTAACTAATGTATGAATATTTCATGCTCAATGAGATTTAATGCCTGGCTGAAGAATTTCCAATATTCCTTACATGCACAGGGTTTTACTCCTGCATGTTTCTTTGATGTGACTCTAGCTTTCTGAAATTCATGAAATCCCAAATGGTTTCTCTGAAGGATTAATTCTCAGATATCTCAAGAGGTTGAATTTCCAAGAAAACTTCACACTCATTACACTTATAGGAGAGGACTACAATGTGGGGCAAATTCCTTCCAAGTAAAGTTACATTCACAGAAGTGTTATTTTGAGGAAACAATGCTTTTGGTCAGAGAAAAGATGTTCCCAACTTTCTTACATTCTCTGCTTTCATCTTAAGTCTGTACTACTGTGGAAGTGTATATAGCTTCACTCACAGGCTTTTGTTATATGGTTCTTTCTGCTTCTTAATGTCCTATGCTTCTTCATAGTTTTTGGGATGCAGCAAAAGCAGTGCCTAGAGGGAAATTTATAGCATTGAATGCACTCATTAGAAAAGAGGAAAGACCCAATAACAATCATCTAATTGTCCAATTTGGAAAGTGAAGCAATGTCTCCTTTTTATTTGTCCTATCATTCCAGGCTCTTCTTACTTCAAATCAGCATCATATCCAGTTTGGTGACTTCATAACTAGGAAATGGGGAAGTGATACAGCACAGGATGAATGACGGGGACAAAACAACACCCCATAGATTAACCCTGGAACATTCAGGCTTCTGAAGGATAAGAAAGGCAGAGTTTGCAAAGATGCACGAGTAACGTGGCCCCAGAACAAAGGCCAAAATTGCAACCCAGGAAATCCTGACACTTTGTTTTGGACTGACTATTTTTATTCAATTTTTTCCTTCTATTTACTTGGATGAGATGCACTATTTAATATTCTGTAAAGTTTACCAGGGAAATTATAACAGTTTTGCTTGCTGTCACAAATCCACACTTATTATTTGTTATAGACTTGTGAAATAATGTATTTTAAAACATTTTATATCTTGTATTAGTCTGACAAAGGGGTGCTGATGTAAAATACCAGAAATCACTTGGTCTTTATAAAGGATATTTATTTGGGATAGAAGCTTCCAGTTACCACGCCATAAAGTATAAATTTCTTCTTTAACCAAAGTCTGTGACCCTGTCTTGGAGCAAGAAAGCTGCTGACATTTGCTAGGGTTCAGGTTTATTTTGTTTCACTCTTCCCAGGGCTGCGTTTCTCCCTAGGCTCAGCTCCTCTGTTTCTTCCTCAAGGTCAGCTGTAGTCTATGAGGCTCTCTAAGCTTTGCCACTCTCCACAAGGCCAGCTGTGGACAGTCAGGTGAATGGCTTCTATATTTTCCCCGGGGCCTCCTGTCCTTGCTCATCAAAACTCCAACATCAAAAACTACTCTAATTCTGTCCATTGCCATGTCTTTTTATGTGTGAGGCCCCGGCCACTAATGGGCAGGCCTCAAGTCCCCTACAGACAGTGAACCAGTCAATGCCTTTATCATAACTTAATCATGCCCAGATTAACAGACCAGTTTACAAGCATCGTCCCATAAACATTATTGGAATGCATAATGATATCAAACTGCTACATATCCAGATACCCATCTTATGCTATATATTATTTTATGGTGTATTTGAACACTTTATTGATGTACTAGGGCATGGATATCATTATTACTTTATCCATTCAATAGTCATTTAGTATATGAATTTAATTAACAAATATTGTTCTTCAATCCATCCTGAATCTTGAACTTTCTGAGAATATTTTTTCTGCCTGAAGAATATTCTTTTACATTCCTTTAAAGTGAGTTGCTTCTATCAAGCTTTATTAGTTTTTGCTCATCTGTAATAATATTTATTTCATTTCTTCCTGAAGCACTGAGATGAATTAAATCTCAGGCCGTCTATGATCTCCAATGTTTTGAGAGCACCCTTAGGGTCGAATTTCTCCATCCTGTTGTAAATTTAATCAGTTCTTTAGAGAAGAAATTAGGGGCTTTTAGTTTTACAGCCTGTTCCCTCCCCACCCCAGGCAAAATCTGTGCACCCTGGCTCTGGGGATGGGAATGATGGCTCAACTCTGAGTTACACACATGATTTTGGACCTAAGATTTGGTGGAGAAAGCACAGTATATTTTGTTCTTCCTGGGACCTTTCTAGGGACCACTGCAATGTTGGTCATCACCCCATTTTGTTCAATGATTGCCATACCCAAAGTACAGCCACTGCGCAGGAGTTCCCATTTCTCCCAGACTTAGGAGACCCATCCTGATCCCTGTGCCCTGGGTTAATGTCATCATTTGAGTCTTGTGTGGGCCCCAGAGAAGTATGTTCTTACTAACCTATTGTTATGTGTGTAAGCCTTTTTTATGTAGGACATTTTGGTTAGATTCAGATAAGGGAACTTTTGATTAGGGCACTTTTTGTTAGAATGCTTTAGTTTAGTTAAGGGCCTATGATTACTTTTCTTGCACCAGAATGGACCCCAATCATTGTGCTGAAGTCCTACATACATGGAACACACAGAGAAGAGTGCTGCCGTGTTTACCCTGCCATGTGGGAGAGGGATCAAAGATCTCCTACAGCTGTGGAGAGACACAGAAACCCTGAGAGCCTGAGGGAGAGGCCAGAGGCTGTAGTCATGGAGCAGTTTGAAGCTGAAGACATCCAGTCCATAGGAGAAGGGAGAGATGTGAGCAATTGTGTCTGATGTGCCACTGCTGAGCTCTGGGAGAAAGTGTGCTTGGAGGAGAAGGCAGAGAGGGACAGGCAGGCCCAACATTTTGCCTTGGTAGGATTCCTGCAGCAGTTTACCCTGCCTAAGACAGCATTTTAGATGATGACTTGATGTGGACATTTTCACAGCCTCAGAACTGTAAGCTTTGAACTTAATAAATTCCAATAAAAGCCAATCTACTTCTGATATTTTGCATTGGCAGCATTGGGAAACTCAAACAGCTGATGATGCAGAGTTGGAGAGCTGCCCTGTTCCCAAACAGCTGTGTGATGCTGATGCTCAGTGATATCACCTTTAAACTGTGGGTATCTCCAGACTAGGCAGGAATGAGTACAGGTAAGATGGAGGGGGAAGTGCTCTTAACCAGGAAGGCCTGCAAGACAGGGAGATAGGCAGGGGTGTCACAGGGTTTGGGGACTACTATAAAGTCACAGATACCCCAGTATGATGTACCTTCCTCAGGCAGTGGTTGGCCAGATGGGCAGGGGCAGATAAAATCATGGGACCTGTGGCCCAGTGCAGCAGAGAAATCAGGGCACACAGAGGAGTCTCCCTGCTCTGGCTCCTTTTGCCCTTCCCTCCTTCCCTTGGCATCCAGCCTGGACCCTCTGAGAAAGCTGATCTTACTGTATCCCTCCTGGGTCTCAGGTACAGTCTCAGGTGTCCTGATTCCACTTCAACATTTATCATCTCCAATTTTGGGGCAGCTGAAGAAAGAGCAATGCCAAGATGAAACATGTCGGTGTCAGGAAAGAAATGTCAAAATTCACATTACAGCATTGACCACAGAAATACCACCAGAATGAGAAACATTAGGCCAGTGACCCTAATAAATAGTACAGGAATCCCAGAAAGTTCTGGGACCTAGGGCTTACAAGAATAGAAGTGAGGTTGTGAGAGAGTGCAATGTTTGCAGAAAATCTCAGAGGGTGTAGATGTCAGATATTTCTCAGATTAATTAAATATATAATTTTCAACACTGTTGAAAATGATGTAAACCTCTTCAATCCCAGAAGAGAATGGAAGGGTTGGATGGGAAGAAGCTGATGTACACCTGAAGAAGCTGGAATATAACATGAGTTCACTGCAGTTCAGAGAGGGAATCAAGCTCTCAGAACCCAATTGAAAACCATCATCATAGGTTCAGGTTCCACAAAGGAGTACAGGGGAAGAGCCCTGGTCAGCACTTACAGCCTCATTTAGTGATGTGAGTCACTCTAGCAGGTCTAACCTGAGGAGTAAGCAGCAGGAGGTCCGTCTTCTGCTGTGGTGCTAACAGCCCTCTAACCAGACACCTGAAGAGAGCAGCGTGGCCTTCACATGGTCGCATCCATGTTCCTCATGCTCTGTGCTCACTTCTGCTGAGCGAGGGCTCCACCTGTCCAGACAGCTGGAGATGATGCCAAAGGGAGAGAGCACTATTCTTTATGAGTGACTATATTTGCAAAGATTGAGGGGAAGTGCACCCACACCCAGTAATGTTGCAGATACAAATCACTACCTTCAAATCAACCACTTTGTATGATTTCATTGTGTACTATTTTCATAATTTCTTTTAAATGATAACCAAATTATCCATGCAAAGATTATAAAAATAATTTATGTCTGCTATGGCAAACACTAAAATTCCTTCTCTAGCCTCAACCGCCATTCCTCCTTCCTCAAAATTATCTGCATTTGCAGATTCATTTTGGGTACACATTTCTGTTTGTAAATACATGTATTCTCTAGTTTCATCCATCCCACAGCCTATCACATATGAGAAAAATATTGGAGTACAACTTAAGACTATAAATATCTCTTTTAACTTCTTAAAATACTTGAGATTAGAAGTATATCTCCAAATTTTGAAAGGATCATCTCTGATTTAAAATAATAAGGAAAATTGGAGTTAAGTAGAAAGCAGGCCACTGTAATTCTGTGGCTCTTAAACTTGAATCCATATCAGAATTAGGTGAAGAAACTGAAAAAATATAAATGGTTATGGTGCCTTAGAAGAAAATGCTACAATAATGGGCAGCATTATTTTTAAAATGGTATTTTTTTAAATGCTTACCCAGATTTTAATGTATTGAAGAACCAGCGAAAACAACCAGGATAATTTCAAATAAGTGGAAAGCCCATTTTTACATAAACTAACAGAAAACTCTTGTTCTGATGCATAAATTAGTAGTAACAAATTGAACACAGATTCTTGTAATTCACCTTGGAGGTAGACGGTGCCAGGAATGATCCAAAGAAAGTGTGGGATGAGGGGACCTCACTCCATGTGCAATGCAGGCAAATTTTTTTAGGCTGAAGATGCTTTTTATACCACAAAGCTGATAACAAAATTAGGGCATCCTTCACTAGTTCCACAGCTTGGTACGTGAGAGGGCTGCTTGTTTCTGTATTTCCAGACAATCTTTCTTGGGAATTCAGACCATAACATCTTAATGGTGTGTTCATTCTGATCTGGCTCCTCCCACTGATGTTTGCAGTATGCAGTGTCCTTGGAGACATTTACTAATGTTTCTCTTACAGTAAATATGCTTTTAAAATGCTTAACCCATTATGGTCTGGCTCTCAGCATCTTTTCCAACAACTCCTTTTTTTTTGTTTTTTGTCCAGGGTGACTGTGCCAGTCTTAGGTTGCCCTCCTCAGAAGATCTTACCCATCCCTGGCCACTAGCCAGCTCCATGCACTGGGGTTTGAGATTCAAGGGTATAAAGTAGATTCAAGTTATTAGCATGGCTGGCTTTTTCAGCCCTATTAATGTGGGACAGCAGGGCTTTCCAAATACATCCTAATAAAGTTAAGAGTAGCAGACTACCAATTATCACCACCCTGAAGTTAGCAAGTTCAGAGGTTGATTTCCACCAATGTAAGGGGTTTATTTTATTTAATTGATATGTCACTGATTGCCAAAATTTGCCACCTGAAATCGTAGTAAGGTGATTCTGAGACATGCTCAAAATCCTTTTTTGCAAATGTGTAATTTCTATAGAAAAACTTGTTTGATGACCTATTAAATGATTTTAATTATTTCCCATTCATAATTGGAATCATTGTATGGGAGAGGAGTGATAAAAAAAGCACTTTCATTCCAATGACATTTCAAAACCTTGTTTTAAATTCAGATCATATACCTGATCTCCCATTTGTGTAACAGCCATCTCTAAGTCATTGAGGCTATTATTAATTTTCCCATCAATAAATGCCCGACTATGCCATAGCTCACTAGCATTTTTCTGCCAATTTCTAACATATTGTCGTGTTTGGATAGTCTCATGTAGGGCAGTTTCTACCTCAGCAGCAGCTGTAATAATACCTATAAGCCCTAACACAGCAGCTACAATTAATCCAATTAAACATTTTGTTCTTTTCAAATGATTTAGAAAGTGCCAAAGGATTTGGTTCTCAGGGGAAGACATCCAGCAGCGATTCATGTGAACCCAAAGCCATATTCTATGATGCCATTTTCCTATTAGAACCACAGTAGAATTTTCTTGTAAAACAGACTTTGATACATAAGTGTAAAGGAAGCAATTGCTGCAGAAAAACCATGTTTGATTAATGCTCACTCTTCCAACTATAAAAACTATGGGATCCCTAACACATATTTTAAGAAATTAAGTGGATTTTCTTTTTAAACTGGTAATATTAGTTTTACTGCCTTGCCAGTCAAAACTTGGGCTAGTTCCCAAAATAATTTCCACAAATACTTTTTTTTGTTAAGTTTAGTTTCCCATAGTTGTGGGATAAAACTTCCCTGATGAGTCCAATTTAGTGATGTATTTATACTTATGACATCCCCAAAATTCCAAAAATAATGGTAGATTTCATTAGTTGTTTTTATTGAATTATTAATTTAATTTTTCAACATATGGTTGTGTTTACATTAGTTTTCATTATCCCTATAAGGGCCCAATTCATTAAAACTTTATAGGAATTATTAAAGATCCCAACCTCAGATGAAACATGGCATGTATGCCATTTATCACTTTGTTCTATGATTTTGGGACTGTATACATGGATCAATGGATACTAGGCAGATAGGACATTCAAGAAAATGCAAGGTTAAATTTTCAATAAATTTCCCTTTCTACTCAGGTTTTAGAGGAAGGAGAGAACCAACGGGCCCAGGAAAATGAAAAATCTAATTAATATAAACAGGGTAGAATTTGTCCCCGCAAATCAAAAATTCTAAAAGAGGTGAATTGGGTAGCGGCTGTGGCTCAATCAGTAGGGCTCCCGTTTACCATATGGGAGGCCCCGGGTTCAGTTCCCGGGTCCTCCTGGTGAAGGCAAGCCCACCCGCACGGCGTGGTTAGCTGACCAAGTGAGCACAAGCAGCAAGGGGGGGATAAATGAATAAATAAATAAAATCTTAAAAAAAAATAAAATAAAAGAGGTGAATTAATAATATAAGCCAAATATGTTTAATTATGTGAAGGTGCACTACTAACTACTGATGTTGTCAAGGTAAGCATAGCAAAGAATAACTGTTTTAGATTGACATTCTGACTTTTAGAAGTTATCATCTTTTCTGCTTCTTGTGTCAGCTTCTTTGACTTATTAATGTCTAGGATACAGACATCTGGACAGGACACAAAAGTGATCTTTATCGGTAATGATAAGAGCAAAACCTCGACACTATATCCTAACTTAATTTCTGCATTTTCCCATTGATTATTATCTTTATGCTTTCAATAAATATATTTGTTTCTGTATCTATTATTTATTTTTGCAAGAAATGCCCAGCTGCTGATTCTGACCTTTGGCTTAAAGTTTTTGTACTAAAAAATGCTTGATATAATTATTTTCACACCTCATCATTTACACCTGTTTTGTTTTTGTACAATTTATAAATAGAGGTTTAAATGTTAATTTTTATGATAAGTATACATACATTCACAGGCTTACTAATTCATGGGATACACTGATATACTTGGCTTATTTTTGGCTAGAGTCCTGGATAGATACAAGATAAATGTTAATATATATTTAATTTAATAAACTTATATTGACAATAAGAGTGAGAAACAAATAACATAACTAATTAAAAGATTAAGTCAGTATTGAACAGTTACAGAATGACAGTTAAATAGTGCAGTCTTACATATATACTTACCAATATTTAGCTTGTAGCTGGGAAATGTTGAGTTGTTGAAGTAGCAACTGATACTAGAGTTTTGATTGACTGTGTTTAGGATTAATGAATTTGATACTATAGATGCCAATTTGTGAGTATTTTGCTAATTTCTGACAAAGGGCCCAGTTCCTCAGGAAGGAACACAACACTCTCTGGACAGTACATTTTAAAGTTTATGCATCAATCCCTGGGAGAGTGGGCAGCTCCCGCAGGGAGGAATACAACATCCGTTGAAATGCACTTTATCTTTTTTAATTTGTTACAAAACTTCCTTGATGTGCTTACTATTTTAATTTCTAATACTTTTCCTGAAATGTGAAAAGTGTTAACTGGCAAGGCATTGGTTTTTTGATTAACAAAGTTTTATGCATGATGCTTTACTTTTAGGCTTGAACAATACTTGCCAGACTTGTTTTTTAATATATTTAGTTTCAGGACTGTCAAAATTCAAAACAAGAGGTTTCAATATACATTTCATAAAATGCATTTATGTGTAGTATACAAGTTATTAAATAACTTAGGTTTGCAATGTATTGTATTAAAGTTTTGATTAGTATTTAAGTATATTATACAGAATTCATAATTGTAGTAGATTATACAACAACAGACATCCAATGAATAAATTATTATTTCTTAAGCATTTAAAATTCTTAGTAGCATGAATAGAATGACCTCAATTTCTTTATTTTGTGTTGTTTGAGGCAAAGGTAACAACAAATTTGAATTTCCTATTTGGACTGTGGGGTAATAAATTAACTTGTAATTTTAATACTTGCATTGGTTTTGTTCTTAACATTATAGTTAGAATTGGGGCTGTTCCTTACAGTGTTGAATATAAACTTAATTTACTGTTGGCTACTTGGCAGGAAGGGGTATGTGAGTTGGCTTGACTTGTTTAAGAAAATATTAAAGAAAGCTTTAGGAAGATTTAAAACAAAGTGAGAGTGACATAACTGGATATTAATTTTTTGCAACAAATAGCAATATTTGGGACCACTACAAGCTGCAGTGGTGTTATTTTATTATATTATATTTTACAGTTATGCACTACCCTGGCAGCTTTTAATGGCTGCTTTCTTCTTGTAGTTATAACTAAAAATTATAATTAATAACAACTTATTTTATTTACTATTATATTGAAACATTATTATATTTTCAGGAATTTTATACACTTTTAAAGTATTCATATGAACTTTTTATTCATATAACTTTAATTGCTATAAAATTAGAAAATTTCTTTAATTATACAACAGTTTAATATACTTCATTCAACTTATATCACATGAACTTAACTATTTTCAGGATTTTACTGTTTTTTTAGGTAAAAGACCAACTTATATGTGACAGTTTGAAATAAAAGCTATGTTTCAGGATTTGAATTTGAGAAAGCAGGTTTGAACATTGTGTTCTTTTTAAGTGATAAAACTTGTTTCTTCATGGAAATGATAAGGTTAAAGTACAAAAAATCTATTTTGATAAAACAGACTTTCTTTATTGCATACTGATTATTTCAGAGAAAATTTTGTAAACTTTTACCAGAACAGACTACTAACTTCAGAAACTTTGAGAAAGAATAAAACTTTAAATGTATATTATTACATTGTTTGATATTAAAACTTTAATAAAGTTTTAGATAGCCTGTTTAAATCTTACTTAGCTTTGACCACATTGTTTTTCCACATGCCTTTTGCACTTTTTGTATTTATTCATGCTTTCCCACATTTTATTTTTTTTAAATAACCAGTCATTTTATCTTGTGATAAAATTACTTTCTTTTCTTTAATAAAAAAGCACATTCTATATACCTTGTATACTTAAGTTACCACAATGATTTTGGCAACTATTTCCAGGCAAACTTCTTACAACACATAATTACCATCAACATTAAACAAACCTGTTAGAATAATCCTTTAATTTGAGTATAACAATTTTTATTATTTTAAACTAATATCCATATTTATTTATTAATATAAGCACTTATACAATTTTTGGCCATTTGAATAGAGCTCTTATAATAATTTTCACTTATCAATTTAATATTACCATCCAGAGGTATCAAAATATTTACTGACACTGAACAAACAGACAAATACAAAAAAGAATTATGATGCACTAACAGAAACATAATGCTTACTAATTTGACTGAAAATTTTCGTTCATTTGGTATGGCTGTCTTCAAGCCCTCTATCATTTCACATCTTTGATTTTACTGTTTTTAAGATTTTTAATGGAATCTGTGTTACCTGTAATATATAAGCTTGTTCTTTGAAACACTTTTGTTCATAATCTGCAAGCAGCCAGGACAACTTAAACAGCATAAATACAGTTAAGCTCTAATTTAGAAGTTTATACAGATATTGAACATGTATAATTTGGATTACTACTCTTTAGGAGTACACTTAAGCTCAAAGTTCAGATTTCTGGGATAGGCCCTATAATTCCTGTTCTTAATTTTGGGTATACCCAGTGAAGGAGTAATAAACTTAGTTTCAGCTGAGGAAGGATTGACAGCTGTACTGCTTTTGGTAACTGTCTTAAGTTCTGTTACAGGCTGGAGTGAACTGCTCCGTTGGGTAGATTTGAGCAAGGCTGGGAAATGTGCTCATATTGTTTGTCTGAGGGCCTTGAGCAAGACCCACTTGGAAGGTTCTCAACTTAATAATGAGACTACCATTTTTATGATATTTAGAATGGCATTCCTTGGCTCAGTGCAACCCTCTTTGGCATTTTGGACACAGATGAGTTGGTATTGATTTATTGTTGCCCCTGAATGGAGCTCTTACACTAGTTTTGATTTGGCAATCTTTTTGCATATGACCTGGTTTCCTACATTTAAAGCAATTTAAATTAGTAATCATAGGACTACGGCCCTTTAGAGCAGCTGCAAGAAGGTTCATGTTATAAGTATTAGGCCCAATGTTTTGGCATATTTTTATATAACCCCCTAAAGTCCTTCCATTTGCCTTTATGGGATATAAAGCCTTTTTACACTCACTCTTAGCATTATCAAAACCAACATTAGAATAAGAATTTCTTTAAGATCAGATTGAGTTACTGTCTTGTTGACTACATCTGCCTGCCTTGTTACAAATTCAGCAAGGGTTCAGTATTTTATGAAAAATTTTTGAATATGATTGTACAGCCTGTCCAGGGATGGAGACTCATCACCAGGCAGCTAGGCAGCAATATCACACTTGTAACAATGGCAATAACATCATATAGAGCTTGGCTAGGAATCCCAGCCCTTTGATCTGTTCCTAAAATTTGTTCAGCAGTAATAGGCACTGGTGGATTTTGCTGTTGGTTTCAACATCTACAATGTTAGCTTTATCAGCCCAACAAGTTTTAAATTGAAAAAAATTCTGCTTAATTAAGAACAGCTTGAGCTAACAACTCCCAATCCCAGGTTATTAATCTGTTTGCTGGTGCCATTTCTTGCACCCAATTCTGAGTACAAGGAGATTTTACACCATATTGAGTGCATGATTTTTTAATTTTTTATAGTTTTAAAAGGAATAGGAGCATGATCATATTGTACACCCCCTTGGGGATTGTTAGCATCTACTGGAATTTGAGTTAGTGTTACTGGAAAATTTTTAAAAAATTGCATAGCCTCTGAATTTTTCTTTTCTATTTCTCTGTGCTATACTTTTCATAATTGAAGAGTATTGTGCTGGCACAAAAACAAAACTTTTCAAGGGTCATCAAATGATGTAGTAGGTGCAGATGCTGGTTCGACAGACAATGAATTACCTTTTGGATCGGATGGCTTAACGACCACTGGAAAAGTTCCATAAACTCATTTCTTTTTTTTCCTTTCTATTAGACATGATTTTATCTGTTTTTTTCCTTTTCATTAATTTTTTCATATATATTTTCATTAAAATCATCATTAACTTGTTCTGCTATAGTTTTATCAATAGCAGTATCCATTTTAATATCTTCATTTTCATCTGACTCTAATGCTTCAAGAGCAACAGAAATATGACTATACGAAGACCATACATAACAATGTATCTGTGAAAGAGAAAAGAGTTTTAGTAGTTCTAGGGTCATCACAGATACCCCTGTATCCTTTAACAGTGTTTTCAAAACTTGGGAATATTCCTCTAACAGAGTCAACTTATTACCCATTTCCCTGATGATCAAGATTATTCGACTCACCAACAGAATGCCAGGACTCTGCAACACAGCAGCCCTTCTTTCCATGTTACTGGTACAGAGAAAAGAGTAGTCATGCCCCATATGGGTGCCATCTGTTGTAATTCAACATGGAGGTAAATGGTTCTGGGAATGATTCAAAGAAAATTTGGGATCAGGGATTTATACTGAATGTGGAATGCAGGCAAGTTTATCTAGGCTGAAGCTGCTTTTTACACTACAAAGCCGATAACAAAAGTAGGGCGTCATTCACCAGTTCCTCACCTTGTTATGTGAGAGGGCTGACTGTTTCTGTGTTCACAGACAATCCCTCTTGCGAATTCAGACAATAACATCTTAGTGGTCTGTTCATTCTGCTCTGCAAATTCCCACTGATATCTGTATTATGCAGTGTCCTTGGAGATATTTAATAATGTTTCTTTGCCAACAAGCATGTATTTTAAATGCTTAACCCTTTATTCTCTGGTTCTCAGCATCTTTTCCAACAATCACCCCCACACACACTTTTTTTTGTCTTTTGTCCAGGGTGACTTTGTCAGTCTTAGGTTACACTCCTCTGAAAGTCTTACCCATCATTGGTCACCAGCCAAGCTCCATGGACAGGGGACTTCAGAGTTATTTCCACCAACGTAAGGGGTTTATTTGATTTAATTGATCTGTCACAGATGCCCAAAATTTGCCACCTGGAAGCATAGTAAGTTGATTCTGAGACAAGTTCAAAATTCTTTTTGCAAATCTGTAATTTCTATAGATAAATTTGTGTGATGACCAATTGAAAGATTTTTAATTTTTCCCATTTAAATGGGGATCATTATATGGGAGAGGAGTGATTTGTCCATTTCCTCTAAATTGTCATTCTTGTTGGCATATAATTTTTCAAAGTATCCTCTAATGATACTCTTTATTTCTGTGGGGTCAGTAGTGATATCACCTTGCTCATTCCTTATTTTATGTATTTGCATCTGTTCTCTCTTTTTCTTTGTTAGTCTTGCTAAGGGTTTGTCAATTTTGTTGATATTCTCTAAGAACCAGCTTTTGGTTTTGTTTATTGTTTCCAGTGCTTTCTTATTCTCTATTTCATTTAGTTCTGCTCTAATCTTGTTTATTTCCTGTTTTCTACTTCCTTTAGGTTTAGCTTGTTGTTGTTTTTCCAATTCCTCCAAGTGTGCAGGTAGGTCTTCAATTTTAGCTCTTTCTTCATTTTTAATATATGAATTTATGGCTATGAACTTCCCTCTCAGGACTGCTTTCGCTACATCCCATAGGTTTTGATATGTTGTGTTGTTGTTTTCATTAGTTTCAAGGTAGTTATTGATTTCTTTTGAAATTTCCTCTTTGACGCACTGTTTGTCTAAGAGTGTGTTGTTTAACTTCCATATCCTTGTGCCTAACCTCTTTCTCTGGCCCTTACTGATTTCCAACTTCATTCCGTTTTGGTCAGAGAAATTACTTTGTATAATCTCAATCTTTCTGAATTCATTGAGTGTTGTTTTGTGGCCTAGCATGTGGTCTATTTTGCAGTATGTTCCATGTGCACTGGAGAAGAATGTAAATCCCGCTGTATTTGGGTGTAGTGTTCTGTATATGTCTATTAAGTCCAAATCTTCTAATGTATTGTTGAGTGCCTTCGTTTCTTTATTGATTCTCTGCCTAGATGTTCTGTCTAATGATGATAGTGGTGTGTTGAAGTCCCCTGCTATAATTGTAGAGGAATTTATTTCTCCTCTTAGTTTTTCCAGAGTTTGCTGCACGTATTTTCAGGCACCTCGATTAGGTGCATAAATGTTGATGATTGTTCTCTCTTCTTGAGAGATTACTCCTTTTACTAATATGTAGTGTCCATCTTTGTCTCTTACAATAGTTTTGCATTTAAAGTCTATTTTGTCTGATATTAGAATAGCTACTCCTGCCCTTTTTTGGCTAATGTTAGCTTGTAAAATGGTTTTCCAGCCATTCACTTTCAGCCTCCTTGAATCCATGGGCCGAAGGTAGGTTTCTTGTAGACAGCATATAGATGGATCATATTTTCTTATCCATTCTGCCAATCTGTGTCTTTTGATTGGTGAATTTAATCCCTTAACATTCAGTGTTATTACTCTTAACGAATTTCTTACTTCAGTCATTTTTTTCTGTGGGTTAATGTATGTCATATGTTGTTTTGTTTCTCTTTTTGAGTTTTCAGTTGTTTTCAGAATCTCCTCCAGCTCTCTCTCCTTTGTTTTTTCCTTTCAACTTGTAGAGATTCCTTTAGTATTTCTTGAAGTGATGGTTTCTTCTTGATATACTCTCTTAAATGCTGTTTATCTGTGAATATTTTGAACACTCCAACATTTTTGAATGCCAATTTTGCTGGATAGAGAATTCGTTGCTGGAAGTTTTTTTCTTTTAGTGTTTTGACTATGTCATACCACTGTCTTCTTGCCTCCATTGTTTCAGCTGAGAAATCACCACTTAATCTTATTGTGATTCCCTTGTATATGATGGGAAAAAATATTCGGCAACCATGTATCTAATAGGAGCCTAATATCCTGCATATATATAGAAATCCTACACCTTGAAAATAAAAGGACAACAGCCCATTTAAAAAATGGTCAAGTGACCTGAAAAGACACTTCTCCAAGGAAGAAATACAAATGGCTAAAAATAAAATGAAAAAATGCTTAACATCACTTACTATCAAGGAAATGCAAATCAAAATTACAATGAGATACCATCTTACATCCATCAGAATGGCAGCTATTAAAAAAACAGGAGACACTAAATGTTGGAGAGGATGTGGAGGAATAGGAACCCTCATCCACTGCTGGTGGGACTACGGTATGGTCCAGCCACTGTGGAGGACAGTTTGGCAGCTCCTCAGAAAACTAGCAATAGATCTTCCGTATGATCCAGCAATTCCACTGCTGGGTATATACCCAGAAGAACTGAAAACTAAAACACAAACAGGTATATGCACACCAAAGTTCATAGTGGCATTGTTCACCATTGCCAAAGTTGGAATCAGCCCCGGTGCCCATCAACAGACGAATGGATAAGCAAAATGTGGTACATACATACAATGGAATATGACTCTGCTATAAGAAGGAACAAAGTGCTAACACATGGAATAACGTGGATGAATCTTGAAGACCTTATGTTGAGTGAAGCAAGCCAGGCACTGAAGGATGAACAGTATATGACCACACTGATCTGAACTGAGGAAAGTGAGCAGTCTCTGAGAACCATTGTCTGAAAGATAGGTTATCAAAGGAGAGTAAGAGAAGAGCAGGCTTTGAGCCATCACCCATATGGACATAATCTATGGTAAAGGGATAAAGTGTGGTTGCATGTTGGGGGATGGGGCAGATGAATGGTGGTGTTCCTGGGTTTGGTGGTGCAGCACTGGGGGGGGTGGATTAGGAAGGGCTGGTTCAAATCCCCAGGGCATGTAACTGTGAACCTTGACATTCCATGGGTTGGGAGCGGGGGGTATCATGGGCCCTGGGGAGCTGGGGAGAAGGGAACAGTCAAGATCTAATGGGTTGTTTGGTGGTCATGGGGAAGGTTTTTCATTACCTTACAGTAATGGACACAGGACATGGTAAACATCATCAAAATTATTAAACTGTATCATCTAAATTGTAAACTATACTGTAAATCACTGACAATGTTTAGTTGCTATATTTTGCTATCTGCATAACAGTTATAACAAGGCTAACAACCAAAAAAAAAAGGGGGACAGAGTTAATATGTGGTGGGGAAGGGGCTTGGTTTGGTATCTGGGAGTCTCCGGCACTCCGTGTGTGCCTTTGCTGTGACCTAAAAGTTCTTTGAAAATTAAATGAAAAATTGGGAGTCAATGGGGATTGAGAGGAGGAAGGTGTCATGGCACACCATACATCCGATAACACAGTGATAAATGGAAGGAAAAAAGGGAAAAAAGAAAGGAGAAAGGAAAAAATATGAATACATATATATATATATTTTAAAGGCATTTCCTTTGCTTTTTTGCCTATTTTTTGAACGTCCCAATCCACTAATTATATTTTATTTTGTTTTGTTCTTTGTTTGATTATTTGTTTTTTTTTCCTCTCTTTTTATTTTTCCCCTGAATTTTCTTATGTTTGCCTCTTGCATGTATGCTTATCACAATTGTTTCTTTATCCTAGTATGTGTATTTGATTATTTTATGGACTAAATGTTCATGGAGGATTTGGATCACAGAAGGGGTAAAATGGGTACTGTGGGGGATTATTGGGGGGTTTTCATCGGGATTGGTTCATCCGAATATACATGAAAGATATACAAAATTATTCAAAAGATCGGGGGATGGGGCTTGGTCATGATGGGTGGATAATCACACAATAAATGAGGGAATCTGAATTCCTAGCCTGGAGAGCTCTGTCACAGTCTCCAAGGGAGCAACAATAGTCCTCTGGGTGTAGGGACAGTGCTTGTCAAAATAGGGTGACCCACTGAAGTGTTGTTTTTTTTTTATTGATGACTACCCTTGTGAGTCTTTTCTCCTGTAAATGAGACTTAGCCTGCAGTTGTGGGGTGCCAAAGAGTTGCCACCTGAGAGCCTCCTTGTTGCTCAAAGGTGGCCTCTCTCTAAGCCAAACTCAGCATATGATTGCATTACCTTCCCCCCAACATTGGACATGATACCCAGGGATGAGCCTCCTTGGCAACAAGGGATTAATAACAAGTGCCAACTGGCAGCTTTGCACAGTGGCAGTATCGTAGCCAATGAGGTTTATCCGAGGCATGATTATTGCTAATTGAAAACTTTTCCAAAGTGCCAACTAGCAGCACAACTGGAAAAAGACCTTGAATAAAAGGGGGAAATGGTAAAGACAAATTAGTTCAAGTGCCTTAGAGACTTCAAAGGGAGTCGGGAGGTCATCCCAGAGGTAACTCTTACGCACACCTCAGTAGGAGCTCATAGAACACCTAACTGCCTATCACCCCACTCAGTGGGGTTCCTGAAAGCTCCGGGGTCACCCTGGTCCTATATAAGGGGGGATAGCCCCAGAGACTGATGCCTTATCAGTGGGTTCTATTTTGGAATCTGTGCTCCTGAGAGTGACAGAATCAGACTCAAATAAGTCCTACCTGCACATGGTTCACCAGTCCCTTCTATTCAAACCTATATGCAATGTTGGAGTTTTTAGGTATACTTCCAGAGACTGGAGACTCCCGCCTACCTATGTGCCAGGTGTGCATGAAATCTAGGTGGAGCTGCAACTCCTACCCTACAGCTCAATGGACTCATCCAAGTCACCTGGTGAGGAGACAACGATGGGAAAGGGCCATCCCAGGGAATGGAGAGGGCCTGCATCTGCAGGCAGGATCATCCCACCCACCATATCCATGGGATATAAGCCCTCTCTCACTTGGAGTTGGAGTGGACATCACCATCCCAGTCCCCTCAGGATTGGGGTAAGAACTATGGACTAGAGTGGACTTGATGGTATTCTCTTGTTCACATATGGTGATTCTTGCAATGCAAGAAATTATAACAATGAGGTGGAGCCAGTGGCCACTTGACACTTTTGGGGTAGGGAGGGGATGTGCAGTTGAAATACAGTGGTTTCTTTGGGAGTTGGAGGTTATCCTGAATACTGTTGTGACGATGGATGTAGGCCATTTTAAATCAGCACACACCACTCAGAACTGAGTGGGAGAGAGTGTGGTCTACAGTGTGAACTGTGGTCTATGGTTGGTGGCAAGGCTCCAGGATGTGTAAGTTCATTGAGGGTGGTGGGCCACACA
>JAKSZT010038944.1:0-17989 GCA_026826555.1 Tolypeutes matacus | reverse complement strand
GAAACTCACTTTAAAAGAAATGTGAAAGAATATTCTTCAGGAGGAAAGAAAATAATCTCAGAAGGTTCAAGATTCAGGATGGATTGAAGGACAATATCTGTTAATTTAATTCATATATCTAAATGAATATTGAATGGATAAATTAATAAGGATATCCGTGGCCAAGGACACCAATAAAATGTTAAAATACACCATAAAATAATATATACCATAAGATAGGTAAATGGATATGTAGCAGTTGGCTATAGTTATCAATTCCAGAAATTGATATTGGATTATGCTTGTAACCTGCTCTGTTAATCTGCGCATGATTAAGTTATGGTAAGGTCGTTGACTGGTCCACAGTCAGTAGGGCATTGTGCCCCACCCCTTGGTGGGTGATTTTCAAACAGTGTGAAATATGTGTTGAAAATTTAATATTTAATTAGTCTAAGAAATATCTGGCATCTGCATCCTTGAGGTTTTCTGAAAACATTGCACTCTCTCACAACCTCACTTCTATTCTTGTAAGCCCTAGGTCCCAGGACATTCTGGGATTCTCATACTATTTATTAGGGTCACTGACCTAATGTTTCTCACTCTGGTGGTGTTATTGCTGTAGCCAATGCTGTAATGTGAATTTTGACATTTCCTTCCTGACACCAACATGTTTCATTTCTTGGCATTGCTATTTCTTTAGCTTCCCCATGATTGGAGAAAGTGAATGTAGGACTGGACCAGGAGATCTGAGTCTGAACCTGAGACACAGGAGGGGCACAGTATGAGCAGCCACTCAGAGGGTCCTGGCTGGAGGCTGAGGGAAAGAGGGAAGGGCAAAATGATCAGGAACAGGGAGACTCCTCTCTGTGCCCTGGTATCTCTTCTGCACCAGACCCATGGTTCCCTGCTTTTATCTGCCCCTGCTCCCCTGAACAAACCCTGCCTGAGGCAGGTACATCATACTGGGGCATCTGTGACTTTATATTAGTCCCCAAACCCTGTGACAACACTGCCTGACTGCTTGTCTTGCAGGCCTTCCTGGACAAGGGCACTTCCCCCTCTGTCTTACCTGTTCTCATTGATGCTTAGTCTGGAGATACCCACAGTTTACAGGTGAAATCACTGGGCAGCAGTGCCACACTTCTGTTTGGGAACAGGGCAGCTCTCCAACCCTGTGTCCTCATCTGTTAGAGTTTCCCGAGAGATGCCAATGCAAAATACCAGAAATATGTTGGCTTTTATTGGGATTTATTAGGTTTAAACCTTATAGTTCTGAGGCTGTGAAAATGTCTAAATCAAGTCATTATCTGAAATGCTGTCTTAGCAATGGTCAGCTGCTGCAGGAATCCTGCTAATGCAAAATGTTAGGCCTGCCTGTCTCTCTCTGCCTTCTCCTCCAACTCACTTTCTCCCAGAGCTCATAAGTGGGCCATCAGACACAATTGCTCACACCTCTCCCTTCTCCTCTGGCCTGGATGTCTTCAGCTTCAAGCTGCTCCATGACTCCAGCCTCTGACCTCTCCCTCAGCCTCTCAGGGTTTCTGTGTCTCTCCACAACTGTAGGAGATCCTGGAACCCTCTCCCACATGGCAGGTTAAACATGGCAGCACTCTTTCTCTGTTTGTTCCATGTATGTAGGACTTCAGCACAATGATTGGGGTCCATCCTGGTGCCTGAAAAGTAATCAGAGGTACTTAACTAAACTAAAGTATTCTAACAAAATGTGCCATAATCAAAAGTTCTCTTATCTGAATCTAAACAAAATGTCCTACTAAAATAGGCTTACACACACAGCAATAGGTTATTAAGAACATACTTCTCTAGCATCCACATAAGATGCAAATGATGGCATTAACCATGGCACAGGGAGCAGAATGGGTCGCCTAAGTCTCGGAGAAATGGGAACTTAAGCAGCAGTGGTTGTACATTGGGTGTGGCAATCATTGAGTAAAATGGGGTGCTGACCACTATTGCACTGGTTTCAGAAAGGTCCCAAGAAGAACTGAATATACTGTGCTTTCACCACCAAATCTTATTTCCAAAATCAGGTGTGTAACACAGAAAGGTGTGCCACCATTCTCATCAACAGAGCCAGAGCCCACAGATTATGCTGTGGGGGGGGGGGGGCTGGAAGCAGGCTGTAAAACTGAAAGCCCCTAATTTCTTCTCTAAATAGCTGATTACATTTACAACAGAATGGAGAAATTCAACCCTAATGGTGCTCTCAATAGCAGTGGAGATCACATAGGGCCTGAGATTTAATTCATCTCAATCCTTCAGGAAGAAATGAAATAAATAATTTTAGAAATGAGTAAAAACTAATAAAGTTCACTAACAGCAAATCACTTTAAAAGAAATCTAAAAGAATATTCTTCAGGCAGAAAAAAATATTCTCAGATGGTTCAAGATTCAGGACGGAAGGAAGAACAATATCTGTTAATTAAATTCATATACTGAAATGACTATTGAATCAATAAAGTAATAATGATATCCATGGCCTAGAACATCAATAAAGTGTTAAAATACACCATAAAATAATATATAGCATGAGATGGATAACTGGATATGTAGCAGTTTGATATCGTTATGAGTTCCAAAAATGTTTATGGGATGATATCTGTTAATCTGGGCATGATAAAGTTCTGATTAGGACATTGACTGGGCCACAGTCGGTAGGACGTTTGAGACCCACCTATTGGCGGGTGAGGTCTCAAACTTAAGAAGACATGGCAATGGACAGAGTGGAGTAGTTTTCAATGTTGGAGTTCTGATTAGCAATGACAGGAGGTTCTGGGGAAGGGACAAGCCATTCACTTGACAGTTCACAGCTGACTTTGTGGTGACAGGCAAAGCTTAGAGAGCCTCAGAGTCTACAGCTGACATTGAGGAGGAAAGAGAGGAGCTGAGCTCAGGGAGAAATGCAGTCCTGGGAAGAGAGGAACCCAATAAACCTGAACCCTGGCAAACGTCGGCAGCTGTCTTGCTCCAAGACAGTGTAACAGACTTTTGTTAAGAAAGAAACATATGCTTTATGGCCTGGTAACTGGAAGTTTCCACCACAAATAAATATGCTTTATAGATTCCAGGAGATTTCTGATATTTTGCATAAGCACTCCTTTGTCTGACTAATACAGGATATAAATTTTTTTAAAACACATTATTTGGCAAGTCAATAAAAAATAATAACGGCAGATTTGGGAAGGCAAGCAAAAGTATTTTAATTTCCATGGTAAACTTTACAGAAAATTAAATAGTATATCTCATCTAAATAAATACAAGGAAAAATATTGAATAAAAATAGTCAGTCCAAAGAAAGTGTTCAGGATTTCCTGGGTTGCCATTTTGGCCTTTGTTCTGGGGCCACCTTTCTCGTTCATGTTTGGAACCTGTATCTTTCTTATCCTTCAGAACCCAGAATGTTCCATGGTTGATTTATGGGGTGTTGTTTTGTCCCCATCATTAATCAAGTACTGTATCACTTCCCCATTTCCTAGTTATGATGTCACCGAACTGGATGTGATGCTCATTAGAAGCAAGAGGAACCATGAATGATAGAACAAATAAAATGAAATACTGTTGCACACCCAAATTGGACCCTTAGATGATTGATGTGGGATACTTCCTCTTTTCTAATGCATGCATTCAATGCTATAAATTTCCCTCTAAGCACTCTTTTTGGTGCACCCCACAAACTAGGAAGAAGCATAGGACTTTAAGAAGCAGAAAGATCCACGTACCAAAGGGCTTGAGAGTGAAGCTATATCCACTTCCACAACAGTACAGACTTAAGATGAAGGAATAGAATGTAAGAAAGTTGGGAAAATCTTTTCTGTGACCACAAGCATTCTTTCCTCAAAATGACACTTCTATGAATGTAATTTCACTTAGAAAGAATTTGCATCATTCTTACCTAAGCATGAGGGTATCTATGTAATGAAAAAGAATGAAGACAATGGGTTTTGCCAATTTGCCCCACACGGTAGTCCTCCCCTTTAAGTGTAATGAGTGTGAAATTTTCTTGGAAATTCAACCTCATGAGATACCTGAGAATTAATCCTTCAAAGAAACCATTTGGGATTTCATGAATTTGGGAAGGCTAGAGTCACATCAAATAAACATGCAAGAGTAAAACCCTGTATATGTAAGGACTATTGGAAATCCTTCAGCCCGGCATTAAAGCTCATTGAGCATGAAATATTCATACATTAGATAGTATTGACATGAACGTGGGAATGCTTCCATCTTAAACAAAACCTCCTGGAATATGAGAAAATTCAAACTAGAGAGAAACAATATGAGTTTCCTGGATACAGGCTGTTTTTACAGTCATTTTTTACTCCTCATTTTAAAAGCCATACAAGGAAACAAAGATAGAAATTTCATACATGAGGCAAGGTTTTCAACCTGACAGAAAAGCTCATTATTCATCAGAAAATTCTTATTGAAAAGAAATCATATATATGTGGGAAAGATATAATTCAAATGTCAAGTCTCAGATACAAGAGATTTCCTACTACAAAGAAACCCTATGCATGTAAGGCATGTGAAAAAGCCTTTAGGTACAAATCATACCTCACAGAACATTAAAAAAGTCATATTGGAGAGAAACAAATGAATATAAAGAATGCAGAAAAGCCTTCAGGCAAAACAATAGTTCATTAAACATCAGAGCATTCATTCTGGAGAAAATCCCTATGTATTCAATGAATGTGGAAAAGACTTCAACCAGAAGGAAAACCTCATTCACCATCTGAGAATATATACTGAAGAGAAACCCAATGAATGTGATGGATGTGGGAAAGCTTTAATTCAGAAATCAAACCTCATTACACAATTCACAAGACAAACTGAAAAGAAAACCTATATATGTAAGGAATGTAGGAAAGCCTTCAGTAACAAATCAAATCTAACTGACCATGAGATAATTCATACTGGAGAGAAACCCTATATATGTAAGGAATTTGGAATAGCCTTTAGCCAGGGAAAGTATCTCATTAAACACTATAACTTGCATACTGGAGAGAATCCCTGTGACTGGTTGTTTTCACTGGTTCTTCAATCCATTATATTCTGGGTAAGGATTTTTAAAATTACGATTTTATAAAGAATGCTGTCCATTATTGTTGCATTTTCTTTCTCTTTTTATTGTGGGTTAAAATCAAATTTTTCACAATACATATTAATATTTGTAAAGTAATATATAAATATATATGCACGTATGGGCATTTGCTTACATAAATGGTATTTATATATATAGTTTAAAGTTGCTTAGATTACCTAAATATTACACAGAAATTACAGGGATTCCCATGTTCCCAACCTTCATCACCTCCCACTTCATCCCACCCGAACATCATTCATCAGTGTGGCACATCACCCGCAATGGATATACACATCCTGGGGCCTTGTCACCAAGCATAGATCACAGTTCACATCGTAGACCACACTCTCTCCCACACAGTTCTGCATGGTATATGCTGATATAAAATGGCCTACATCTGTCACAGCAACACCACCCAGGACAACCCCCAAGTCCCAACAAAGCTCCTGTATTTCAACTTCCCATTCCCTCACTGCCCCAAAAGTGTCCAGCAGTCACCGGCTCCTCCTCACTCTTATAATTTTTTCCATTTCTTGAATCATGATATGTCTACAACAGAATACCCTTAAGTCCATTCTAGTCCATTGCTCTTCCCCCAATCCTGAAGAGGACTAGGATGGTGATTTCCACTCCACCTCCAAGTGAGAGAGGGCTTATATCCCATGGATAAAGTGGATGGGATTATACTGCGTGCAGCTGCAGATCCTCTCCATTCACTGGCATGTCCGTTGCCCATCGCCGTCTCCTCACCAGGTGACTTGGATGTGTCCTTTGAGCTGTAGAATAGGAGTTGCAGCTCCACTGAGATTCCAGGCACAGCTGACACATAGGTAGGCCAGAGGCTCCACTCTCTGGAAGTATACCTCTAAATTCCATCGTCATATGTAGGTTTGAATAGAAGGGACTGATGGACCATGTGCAGGGTGGTCTTATTTGAGTCCATCTCTGTCACTCTCAGGAACACAGATTCCAAAGTAGAGCCCACTAATAAGGCATCAATCTCTGGGGCTATCCACTCTTAGGTAGGACCTGGGTGTCTCCAGAGCCCTCAGGAGCCCCTCTGTGTGGGGTAATATTCACTTTGGTGTACTATGAAATCCTACTGAGGTGTGCATAAGCATTACCACTGGGATGACCTCCTGACTCTCTTTGAAATCTCTTAGCCAGATGAACCCATTTCTCTTTACCTTTTCACCATTTATTCAAGGTATTCTTCCAATCACATTGCCAGTTGGCACTTGGTATTTATCCCTCATTGCCAAGGAAGCTCATCCCCACGGGTCATGTCCCATGTTGGGGGGAAGGTAATGCATTCATATCTGAGTTTGGCTTAGAGTGAGGCCATATTTGAGCAACAAAGAGCCTCTCAGTTCACAACCATTAGTCATCCCATAACAGTAGGCTAAGTTTCAACTACAAGAGCAAAGAATCAAAAGGCTAGTCATCAATAAGAATAACCCAGCAGTGGGCCATCCTCTTTTGCCAGACACTGCTCATGCACTCAGGGGACTGTTACTACTCCCTTGGAGAATGTGGCAGAGCTCTCCAGGCTGGGCATTCAGATTTCATCATTTATTGAGGGATTGTCTACCCACCGTGAACATTCCCCATCCCTTGATCATTTGAACAATTTTATATATCTTCCATGTATATTCAGATGAGCTTACTCCCATGAATCCCCCATCCCAGACATCCCCCAGCTATGATCCTCTGAAGCCCCCATCGTAACCCTTCTGTGATCTAAACCTTCCTTGGACACGAAGCCCATATAATAACCAAATAAAATTAATAGGAAAAAGTACTAATAATGATTACCTTAAATGCAAGTGATAAGTACAAGGAAACTCAGAAGAAAAAAGCACTAAACTAAAAATAAAATATAATTAGCAGATTGGGTCATTCAAAAATTGGGAAAAAAATTCCTTTTTTAAAAATATTATTCTTTTTTCTTTTTATCATTGTATTATCAGATGTGTAGTGTAACATAACACATTCCCCCTCTCATTCCCCAGTGCCTCCCAAATTTTCATTTAATTTTCAAAGAAGTTTTAGGTCACAGAAAAGTCACACACGGAATGCTGTAGACTCCCACATACCCAACCTCCCTCCCCCTTCCTCACCGCATATTAAAAACATTTTTATGGATGTTAGAATTGTAGTAACTGTTATTCAGATAGTAAAATATAACAACTAAACATTGTCAGTGGTTTACAGTATAGTTTACAATTTAGACGGTACAGTTTAATAATTTTTGATGATATTTACCATGTCCTGTGTCCATTACTGTAAGGTAATGGAAACCCTTTCCCATGACCACTAAATACCCCATTTGATCTTAACTGTTCCTTTCTCCACATTCCTCTGGAGCAAATGACACTCCCCTGTCTTGACTCATGGAATGGCAAGATTCATTGTTATATGTCCTCGGTATTCCAACCTGCCCTTCCTAATCTAAACACCTCTCAACCCTGCAGGATGAAACCCAGTGATGTCACTACTCATCTGTCCTATCCTTCAATATGCAACTATACTCTCTCCTTTTACCATAGATTATGTCCATATAGGTGATGGTTCACAGCCTACTCTTCTCTTTCTCTCCCTTGTTAACCTATCTTTTAAACAATGGTTCTCAGAGACTGCTCACTTTCCTCAGTTCAAATCAGTGAAGGCATATACTGTTCATCATTCAATGCCTGGCTTGCTTCACTCAAAATATGGTCTTCAAGATTCATCCACGTTATTCCATGTGTTAGCACTTTATTCCTTCTTACATCTGAGCATAATTCCATTGTATATATGTACCAAATTTCGCTTATCCATTCATGTGTTGACGGGCATCAGGGCTGATTCCAACTTTTAGCAATGGTGAACAATGCCGCTATGAACATTGGTGTGCATGTTCGTGTCCTTGCTTTCAGTTCTTCTGGTTATATATCCTGCAGTGGAATTGCTGGATCATACAGAAGATCTATTGTTAGTTTTCTGAGGAACCGCCAAACTATCCTCCACAGTGGCTGGATCATTCCACAATCCCACCAATAGTGTGAGTGTTCCTATTCTTCCACATCCTCTCTGACACTTAGAGTCTGCTGTTTTTTTTAATAGCTGCCATTTTGATGGGTTTACGATGGTATCACATTGTAGTTTTGATTTGCATTTCCCTGAGAGCAAGCAATGTCGAGCATATTTTCATGTGCATTTTAGCCCTTAGTATTTATTCCCTGGATGTTGGAAAAGATGCTGAGAGCCAGAGCATAAAGGGTTAACATTTAAAATGCATGCTTGCTGGCAGAGAAACATTAGTAAATGTCTCCAAGGACACTGCATACTGCAGACATCAATGGGAGGAGGCAGATTGGAATGAACACACCACTAAGATGTTATTATCTGAATTCCCAAGATAGATTGTCTGGGAACACAGAAACAGGCAGCTCTCTCATGTACCAGCTGAGAAACTAGTGAAGGATGCCCTACTTTTGTTATCAGCTTTGTAGTATAAAAAGCAGCTTCAGCTTAATAAACTTGCCTGCATTCCACATTGGGTGAGGTCAACTGATCCCAGTCTTTATTTGGATAATTCTTGGCACCATCTACCTCAGATGGCCACCAACATGGAGCATGACTAATTATTTCTCTGGATCAGTGCCATGGAAACAGGGACTGCTTAGTCAGATGATCCTTGCATTCTGTCGGTGAGTCGAATAATCTTGATTGTCAGGGTAATGGGTAATCAGTCAACACAGTTAGAGGCATATTCCAAGTATTTAAGACCCTGTTAAAGAATACAGGTGTATCTGTGATGACCCTAGAGTTACTAAAACCCCTTTCTCTTGTACAGAAACGTTGTTATACATGTTCCTTGTATAGTCTTATTTCGGTTGCTCTTGAACAATTACAGTCAGATGAAAATGAAGATATTAAAATGGATACTGCTATTGCTAACACTGTTACAGAACAAGCTAGTAATGATATTAATGAAAATGTATATGAACAGATAATGAACAGGCAAAAACAGATTAACTCATGTCTAATAAAAAGAAAAAAAAAGAAAAAGGGAGTTTATGAAACTTTTTCAGTGCTCGTTAAGCTCTCAGCTCCAAAAGATGATTTATTGTCTTTTGAACCAGAGTCTGAGCCTCTGAAAGTATCTACTGATCAATTTTTTACAACATTTGATGACCTTCCAACAGTTTCTGTTTTTGTGCCACCAACATCCTCTTCAATTATGAAAAGTATAGCACAGGGAAGTAGAGAAAGAAATTCAGAGTATATGCATTTTTTTTTTACATATCCAGTTACAGTAACTCAAATTCCAGTAGATGCTAATAATCCCCATGGGGATGTACAATATGAGCATGTTCCTATTCCTTCTAACTCTATCAAAGAATTTAAAAAAGCATGTACTCAATATGGTGCAAATTCTTCTTATACTCAAGAATTGGTGCAAGGAAGAGCACATGCAAACAGATTAATACCCTGGGACTGGGATTTTTTAGCTCAAGCTGTTCTTAATTCAGCAGAACTTTTACAATTTAAAAGTTGGTAGGCTGATGAAGCTAATATTGTAGCATGACGAAATCAACAGCAAAATCCACCAGTGCCTATTACTGCTGAACAAATATTAGGAATAGATCAATGGGCTGGGATTCCTCACCAAGCTCAATATGATAATATTGTGATTGTACAAGTGCAATTGTGCTGCCTAGCTCCCTGGTGATGAATCTCCACCCCTGGACAGGATGTATAATCATTTTCAAAAATTATTCAAGGAAATAGTGAACCCTATGGTGAATTTGTAGCAAGGCTGGTAGATGTAGTCAACATCACAGTAACTCAATCTGATCTTAAAGAAATGCTTATTCTAATGTTGGCTTTTAATAATGCTAACAGTGAGTGTAAAAAGGCTTTATGTCTGATAAAAGCAAATGGAAGAACTTTACAGGGTTATATAAAAATATGCCAAAACAGTGGGCCTAATACCTATACATGAACCTTCTTCAGCTGCTCTAAAGTGACATAGTCCTAGATTACTAATTTAAATTGCTTTAAATGTGGGAAACCAGGTGATATGAAAAAATATTGCCACGCCATAACTAGTGTGAGAGCACCATTTCATGGCAATAATAAATCAATACAAAGTCGTGTGTGTCTGAAATGCTCAAAAGGGTTACACAGTGCCAAGGAAAACCATTCTAAATATCATAAAAATGGTAGTCTCATTAATAACTCAGGAATCTTCCAAGTGGGGCGTGCTGAAGGCCCTTAGACAAACAATATGAGCACATTTCCCAGCCTTGCTCAAATTTACCTAGTCAGCAACAGAGCAGTTCACTCCAGCCTGTAACAGAACTTAAGGTTGTTACCAAGAGCAGTACAGCTGTCGATCCTTCCTCAGCTGAAACTAAGTTTATTACTCCTTCACTGAGTATACCCAAAATTAAGAACAGGAATTAAAAGTCCTACCACAGTAATCTGAACTTTGAGCCTAAGTGTACTCCTAAAGAGTTGTAATCCAAAATATACATGTTAAATATCTGTATAAACTGCTAAATTACAGCTTAACTCTATTGAGACTGTTTAAGTTGTCCTGGCTGGTTGCTGATTACGAACAAAAGTGTGTCAAAGAACAAGCTTATATATTACAGGTAACAAAGATTCCAGAAAAGATCTTTAAAACAGTAAAATCAAAGATGTGAAATGATGGAGGTCTTCAAGATAGCCATACCAAAGGAGTGAAAATTATGGGTCAAATTAGTAAGCTTTATGTTTCTGTTAGTGTGTCATAATTCTTTTTGGATTTGTCTGTTTGTTCAGTGTCAGTGTATATTTTTATACCACTGGATGGGAATATGAAATTAATAAATGAAGATTATTATGAGAGCTCTATTCAAATGGCCAAAAATTAAATAAGCACTTTTATTAATAGATAAATATGGATATTATTTTAAAATAATAAAAATAGTTATACTCAAATTAAATCATTATTCTAACATGTTTGTTTAATGTTGATGGTAATAATATGTTGTTAGATGTTTGCTTGGAAGTAGTTTCCAAAATCAATGTGGTTAAAAGTATGGAAGGTATATAGAATGTGCTTTATTATTAAAGTAAAGAAAGTCATTTTATCCTAAGATAAAATAACTAGTTATTAAAACAAAGTAAAATGTGGGACAAAACCTGCATAAAAATAAAAGTGCAAAAGGCTTATGAAAAAGGAATTTTTGTGGTCAAAGATAAGTAAAATTTAAGCAGTCTATCTAAAAAAATTTAAAAGCTTTAATGTCAAACAACCTAATAATATAAAGTTAAAGTTTTATTCTTTCTCAAAGATTCTCAAGCCATTTGTCTGTTTTAGTAAAAGTTTGCAAAGTTTCTCCCCAAAAATCAGTATGCATACTTACCTGGCAGGGGAGATACCATGATCACGAAGGTGGTTTTCCCAGGGCAAGGCTTATCCATTGCACTCCGGATGTGCTGATCCCTGCGATTTCCCCAAATGTGGGAACTCGACTGCATAATTTGTGGTAGTGAGGGACTGGGTTCAAGCTCTCCCCTGCAAAAAAAAAAAAAAAATGACAAAAGAAAACAATTAAATAAAGAAATAAAATAAATCAGTTTGCAATAAAGCAAGTCTGTTTTATCAAAATAGTTTCTTGTACTTTAATCTTATTGTTTCCAAGAAGAAACAGGTCTTATCACTTTAAAAGAGAACACAATGTTTGAAACTGCTTTCTCAAATTCCAATCCTGAAAGATAGCTTTCATTTCAAACTGTCACAAATAACTTGGTCTTTTACCTAAAAAAACAAGTAAAATACTAAAAATAGTTATGTTCATGTGATATCAGTTTAATGAAGTATTTAAAACTGTTGTATAATTAAAAGAATTTTTCTCATTTTTAACAATTACAGTTATGTGAATAAAAAGTTGATATGAATACTTTAAAAGTGTATAAAATTCCTGAATTTTTAATAATGTTTCAATTATATTTAATTTAATATTTCATTAAATAAAATATAATGTTATTAATAATAATTTTTAGTTATAACTACAGGAAGAAAGCAGCCATTAAAGGCTGACAGGGTAGTGTATAACAGTAAATTATAGTAAAATAAAATAACACTACTGCAGCATGCAGTGGACCCAAATATTGCTATTTTGTTGCAAAAAATTAATATCCAGTTATGTCACTCTCACTTTGTTTTAAAACTTGCTTAAAATTTCTTTTATATTTTCTTAAACAAGTCAAGCCAGCCCACATCCCCTTCCTGTAAAATAGCCAACAATAAATCAAGTTTATATTAATACTGTAAGCAACAGCCTCAATTCTAATTATAATGTTAACAGCAAAACCAATGCAAGTATTAAAATTACATGTTAATGTATTACCCCACAGCCCAAATAGGAAATACTAATTTCTTTTTACCTATGCATCAAAGTATACAAAATTAAAAAGATTGAGGTCATTCTAATAATGCTACTAAGAATCTTAAATGCTTAAGAAATGAAAGTTTATTCATTGGATGTCTGTTATTGTATAATCTACTGTAGTTATGAATTATGTATAATATACTTAAATATTACTCAAAACTTCAATACAATACATTGCATATATAAATAATTTAATAACCTGTTTGTTACACATAAAGGTCTTTTATTAAGTATATATATAAATCTTTTGTTTTTCCTTTGAACAGTCCTGAAACTAAATATCTTAAAAAAAAAAAAAAAGGTTTAGTAATTATTGTTCAAGCCTAAAATCAAGCATCATTCAGAAATCTTTGTTAATCAACAAACCAATGCCTTGCTAGTTAACACTTTTCACATTTCAGGAAAAATAATGGAAATTAAAAGAGTAAGCACATCAAAGATGTTTTGTAACAAATTTAAAAAAATCAAGTGCATTTCAACAAGGGTTGTATTCCTCCATTGGGGAGCTGGCCATTCTCCCAGGGACTGATGCATAAACATTAAAATGTACGGTCGAGGGAGTGATGTGTTCCTTCCTGAGGATACTAGCCCCTTCCTTGTGAATTAGCAAAATACTCACAAATTGGCCTCTATAATAGTTTCAAATTCATTAATCCTAAACGCAGTCAACCAAAACTCTAGTACCAGTTGCTACTTCAACACTTCCCAGTTAAAAGCTAAATATTGGTATTTATATATATATAACTGCTCTATTTATCTGTCATTCTGTAACTGTTCAATATTGACTTAATCTTTTAATTTGTTATGTTATTTGTTCCTCACCCTAATTGTCAATAAAAGTTTATTAAATTAAATATATATTAACATTTATCTTGGATCTATCCAGGACTCTAGCCAAAAATAAGCCAATAATATCAGTGTATCCCATGATTTAGTAAGCCTGTGAAAGTATGCATAATTATCATTAAAAAATTAACACTTAAATCTGTATAAATGCTGCCAAACAAAAAAAGGTGGAAATGGTGAGGTGTGAGAACAATTATATTAAGCATTATTTACAATAAATTTTTTCAGCCAAAGTTCAGTATCATATACATCAGCAGCAGAACATTTCTGGCAAAAATCAGGCAATAATACAGAAACAAATATTGTACAACTAGTTTACTGAAAGCATAAAAGTAATAATCAATGGGATAAGGCTGAAGTTAAGTTAGGATATACGGACGAGGTTTTGCTCTTATCATTACAGATAAAGGAGACCAGCTTTGGGTCCTGTCCAGACATCAGAAACCTAGACATAAACAAGCCGAAGAAGCCGACACAAAAAGCAGAAAAGAAGGTAACTTCTTAAAGGCAGAATGTCACTCTAACACAGTTATTCCTTTCTATGTTTACCTTGAGAACCACAGTAGTAAGAAGTGCACTTTCACATAATTGTACATATTGGGCTTATATTGCTAATTCACCTCTTTTAGAATTGTTAACTTGGGGGGACAAATCCTACCCTGTTTATATTAATCAGTCTGCATTTTCCTAGGCCCGTTGATTCGTGCTTCCCCTAAAACCTGATAAGGAAGGGAAATTTATTGAAAATTTCCTTTTCTTGAAAGACCTAAATGCATAGGACCCATTGATCCATGTATAGAGCCTCAAAATCATAGTACAAAGTGATAAGTGGCATACATACCATGTTTCATCTGAGGTTGTGCTCTTTAATAATTCCTATAGAATTTTAAAGAATCAGACCCTTATAGGGATACCGAAACCTAATGTAAACACAACCATAATTTGAAAGATTAGTAATTCAACAAAAACAACTAATGAGAGCTATCATAATTTTTAGAAAATTGACGATGTCATAAGTATAAATACATCACTAAATAGGACTCATCAGGGAAGATTTATCCCACAAGTGTGGGACACTAAACTTAACAAAACTAAAAATTATTTCTGGAATGTATTTTTGGGAACTAGCCCAATTTTTGAACAGCAAGGCAATAAAACTTATATTAGCAGTTTAAAAAGAAAATCCACTTAATTTCTTAAAGTATTTGTACAGGATCCCATTGTTTTTATAGTAGGAACAGCAAGCATTAATCAAACATGATTTTTCTGAGGCAATTGCTCCCTTTACACTTGTGTATCAAAGTCTGTTTTATAGGAAAGTTCTTCTGTGGTACAAATAGGACATCCATGTCATCAATTCACATGAATCACTGCTGGCACTCTTCCCCTGAGAATGAAATCCTTTGGAACTTTCTAAATCATTATTTGAATAGAACCAAATGTTTAATTGGATTAATTATAGCTGCTTTATTAGGGCTTATAGGTATTATTACAGCTGCTGATGTGGCAAGAACTGCCCTACATGAGAATATCCAAACACGACAATATGTTAGAAATTGCCATCATAATGCTAGTGTGTTATGGCTTAGTCAGGCATATATTGGGAGCAGATTAACAATAGGCTTAATGACTTAGAGATGGCTGTTACACAAATGGGAGATCAGGTATATAATCTAAATTTAAAACAAGGTTCAAAGTGTGATTGGAATGAAACTGTTTTTTCTATCACTCCTCTCCCAAGCAATGATTCCCATTATGAAGTAGAAAAAAAAATTAAAAACCACTTAATAGGTCATCACATAAATTTATCTATAGAAATTACAGATTTGCAAGAGATTTTGAGCATGTCTCAGAATCAACTTACTTCACTTTCAGGTAGCAAATCATGGCAAGCATTGACAGATCAATTAAATAAAAGAAAACCCCTACATTAGTGGAAATCAACCTCTGTACTTGCTAACTTCAGTGTGATGATCATTGGTGCTCTGCTACTCTTAACTGTATTAGGAGGCATTCACAAACCCCTGCCATCCTGCATTAATTGGGCTGAAAAGGACAGTCATGCCAATAACTTGAATCTGCTTAAAACACTTAACTCTTCAACTACTGTCCATGGTGCTTGGCTGGTGGCCAGTGATGGGCATGACCTTCAGAGGAGGGCAACGTAACACAGGCACAGTCACCTTTTACCAAAAACAAAAACGGTTGAATTGTTGGAAAAGATGCTGACAGCCAGAGCATAAAGGGTTAAGCATTTAAAAAGCATGCTTTCTGGTGGAGAAACATTAGTAAATGTCTCCCAGGACAGTGTAAACTGCAAACATCAGTAGGAGGAGGCAGAGCAGAATGAACACACCACAAAGATGTTATTGTCTGAATTCCCAAGAAAGATTGTCTGGGAACACAGAAACAGGCAGCACTCTCACCTACTAAGCAGAGGAACGAGTGAAGGATGCCCTAATTTTATTATCAGCTATGTAGTATAAAAAGCAGCTTCAGCCCAAATAAACTTGCCTGCATTCCACATGGAGTGAGGTTCCCCTGGTCCCTAACATTCTTTGGATCATTCCAGGCACCGTCTACCTCCACATTGAATTACAACAGACTGCTTTCTAATTCACTCCAATTTTTCTTAGTATATTAAATCAGAAATGACCCTTTCATCATTAGATGATATACTTCTAATCTCAAGGATTTTAAGAAGTTAGAAAATTTATTCATATTTTTAAGTTTTACTCAAAAATTTTTCTCATATGTGATAGGGTGTGGGTTGGGATGAAACTAGAGAATGCATGTATTTACAAACAGAAATGTGTTTGTAATGAAAGGCTTGTGAGTGAAACTATATCCACTTCAACAACAGGACAGACTTAAGATGAAGACAGAGAATGTAAGGAGTTGGGAAAATAGGTTCTCTGACGGCAAGCATTGTTTCCACAAAATAAAACTCACTTGGAAGGAATTTGCATCATGCTTCCCTAAGCATGAGGGAATCTATGTAAGGTAAAAGAATGAAGACAATGTGTTTTGCCAGTTTGACCCACATGGTGGTCCTCCCCGTTAATTGTAATGAGTGTGAAGTTTTCTTGGAAATTCAAACTCATGAGATACCAAAGAATGAATCCTTCTAAGAAACAATTTGGGATTTCATGAATTTGGGAAAGCTAGAGTCACATGAAAGAAACATGCAGGAGTGAAACCTTGTGTATATAAAGAATATTGGAAATCTTTCATCCAGGCATTAAATCTCACTCAGCATGAAATATTCATACATTAGTTAGTATTGTAATGAACATGTGAATCTTTCCATCTGAAACAAAACCTCATGCAATATGAGAAAATTCAAACTAGAGAGAAACCATATGAGTGTCCTGAATGTAGCCTGCTCTTTACAGTCATATTTTACTCCTCATTTAAAAGCCATACAGGGGAACAAGCATAGAAATGTTATATATGTGGGAAACTTTTCAACCTAAGAGAAATACTCTTTATTCATCAGAAAATTATTACTGAAGAGAACTGATATATATGTGGGAAAGCTTTAATTCAAATGTCAAATCTCAGGTTCAAAAGGTTTCCTAGTGCAAAGAAACCCTATAAATGTAAGACATGTAAAAAAGCCTTTCAGTACAAATCATATCTCTCAGAACATGAAAAATCTCATAGTGGACAAAAACAAAATGAATGTAAAGAATGCAGAAAAGCCTTCAGCCTTTTGGCTGGCAATTGTTCATTATGCATGAGAGTATTAATTCTGGAGAAAAACCCTATATATGTAATGACTGTGGAAAAGCCTTCAACCAGAAGGAAAACCTCATTAGCCATTCGAGAATACATACTGGAGAGAAACCCTATGACTGTGATGGATGTGGGAAAGCTTTCATTCAGAAATCATGCCTCATCACACACCAGAGAAGACAAACTGGAGGGAAACCCCAAATATGTAAGGAATGTAGGAAAGCCATCAATAGCAAATCTTATCTCATTGACCATGAGAAAATTCATAGTGGAAGGAAACACTCTATATGTAAGAAATGTGGAATAGCCTTCAGCCAGAGGCAGTATCTCATTAAACATTACAACATTCATACTGGAGAGAAACCCTGTGAATGTAATGAATGTGAATCTCCAAATAATCTCCACCTCCAGTCTTTGCAACTTGTTGCCAATCTTTTAAGGAAGCGGCTGTGAATTTGCAATTCAGGATGTCTTTCTCATCTTGGAAAAGTGCACTTGCAATTTGTTCTGTGATCTCCTACCCCCACTTCTTCTTCCACACTCATCTGTGTTCAATTTGTTACCAATAATTTATGCATCACAACTGGAGATTTCCCTTAGTTTATGTAAAGAAGGGTTTTCCACTTCTTTAAAATTATCCTGGTTGTTTTCATTGGTTCTTCAATCCATTACATTCTTGGTAATCATTAAAGAAATGACCAGTTTTAAAATAATGCTGCCCATTATTGTAGCATTTTCTTACAAAGCACCCCAACCATTGACATTTTTCCAGTTTCTTCACCTCATTCTGATGAGGATTCAAGTTTAACAGCCAGTGGACTACAGTGGCCTGCTTTTTACTTAACTGCAATTTTCTTTGCTATTTTAAACCAGAAATGAATCTTTAATAATTAAA
>JAKSZT010038939.1:0-31486 GCA_026826555.1 Tolypeutes matacus | reverse complement strand
GATTAGTTGTTCGATGTACTGCATTGCTTCCTGGTTTTTATTTTGTGCACTGGACTGGTCCATGTTTTCCAGTTTTTCAGAGTCATTTGTATTTTTCTGTTGCCCTCTGGTCATCATATTATCTTGATGGGTTTGTTCAGTTGATTAGCTTTTCTCTATGCTCTAGAATTTTATTTAGCTGTTGGTTCTGCTTGTGAGTTAAATTTTCCCTTTGGCTGTTTTTCTTCTTATTTTATTTCCTTGCTTCTTTATATGTTTCCTTGAAGGCAAAAGATTAGGGCCAGAGGAATCAAAAGATGTAAGGAATTCAGAATGATAATAGAAATATTGTTAAAAGTTAGAAGAGGGGCAAAATGAGACTTAATGAGATGAATATTTAACTTGTGTAGGCAGTGTAGAGTACTAGGAAAAAATATGGAGTTCCTATAATGGACTGGGAAAACAAATGGAGGAATATATATATAGTGATTTAGAAGGCTAGAATTATGAGGAGTGAGAGAAATAGTAAAGGTCTTAAAGGAAAAAGTTAATAGTAATAAAAAAAAAAAAGAAGAAGAAAACCAAATAGATGGAATAGAAATTGACACTCTTTAGTTGTGGACCTATGAAAAAATGTTGTCTCTAAGATCCACAACAGAAAACAGAAGGCAGAAAGATGCAGAAAGGATAAGCGATAGTTTGTAATACAGAATCAATATATACAGCGAGTGGGAAATACTGAAATGAAGCCCAGCAAAGAAGCGACAAGCTGCAGCACCTAAAAAAAAAAAAAAAAAGAAGGAAAAAGGAAGGGGGGAGGAAAGAGGAAATAATAGCAATAGACCAGAAAGTAACAGAGAGAAACCGAAGATCCACACAGGCAAGCATTCAAACAGAGCTAAGGGGGATCAATGATTCCCCTAGGGTCCACGTGGATCCTTCCTGCCTACTTGTGTTTATCAATCAATTTCCCCACAGGGTTCTATATGCAGGTCCTGAAGCAGCTTTTAGCTATTAAACTAAATTAAAAAGAATTTATTTTTCATTTCTTGAGGTGACCTCACTTTTTTTTTTTTAATTTTGATTTTTTTAGCCAAATGCAGGATCCAAAATAATTCCTCCTCTAGACCAACCCCCTTACGGAAGCGACCCTAGCTGAGCCAGTGTAAATTAATCAAGCACATCCCACTTTCCGGACTCCCCAGGTTAGCTGTAGCTCTGTTGTTAGTCAGTGAGGAGTGCTAAAGAGGGCGGATTCTGCCCCTTCTGGAGCCAAGCTCGAGCATCCCCGCGCTGCTCAGTAAATCAGTTTGAGTGAAGATTCGCATCTGCTCTCAGCCTAATGCTGCTTCAGGTCAGCTTATCTGCTCCCCAAAGCTATGGGGTGGTGCAGGCAGCCAGATCGATGTCTAAAAATATAAAATACCCTTCCCTGTCTTCCAACAGAACCCTCCATTTTTTGGGAAGTGTCACTTCTTCCTGGCTCCACAGTGGCCCGGGGCTTATCCCCGGGTGGCTAGGGAAATCAGCTCCGTTCCCTGACCAAAATCCCCCCTCCGGTACACAGGGTGCTGATTAGCTCATTTTTTCTGTTCACACAAGGTCCAAGGGGCGCCAGGCAGCCAGATCCCCAGAAAATAAAACTTTTTCGCTCCGCCCTCAGCTCCAAATGGCCGTTTTATTTAATTTTATTTTATTTTTCCCTAACCATGGGGCTCAGCCGCCTGTGTCAACCTCCACCTGCAGCCTGAAAACTCATGAATCTCCACCGTTCTGTCCGCGCCGCCAATCCACGCAGATAGATGTCCCAAGCTTCTAACTCCACGTGTGCACAGCACAGACCCCCGGGCAGGACCCCATCCACAATCTGCCTTGCTCTGGGAGCTTGCAGTGTGTGCCCTCCTACACTAATGCCATCTTGGCCACAGATCCTTTTTCTACTTTTAAAACTTGCAAAATACTTGGGCATTGCTTCTGGTTCTGAAAGTTAGATTTTTCTCTCTTCTACATATGGCAGTTCATGAGAGTTTAGTATGCTCTGATGCAAATTTGTCTCTTTTCCTTCACCCTTTCTCTAATTTTCATTGTCATCTATTTCCCTAGATATACACTTGACCTATTCTATTCATCCAGATGATAACTGATTTATTAGTACAATGGAAACGAATCTTATACTTCCTGCCACCCTTAAGTCATTTTCAAAATTTTCAAAGTGGAAAATTAAACATGGAAAAACAAATACTGAAGAGCCTTTCCTTACTTTAAAAATTAGTGCTTTCATGGAATTTAGGTAAAATCTATTAAACACTGTCGCTGGAATTAGTGTTATTGAAATTGTCTATATTTAAATTCCAATTACATGGAACCAATATTTTAGGTAATCTAAGCACCTCTTAAAAAAATATGTATATATATATATATAACACTTTTGTAAGCAAATGCACATACATGCATATATATTTATATATCATCTTACAAATATTGGTATGTATTGTGAAAATTTTGATTTTTACACACAATAAAAATAAATTAATAAAAAAATTCCAATTTATCTCAAAAATATTTTCAAGTATACTATCACTGGTAAAAGAAGCAAATCTGGGTTTCTGCAAAATTAAGCAGAGTGTCTAAATCCTAAACTCCCAGCTGCCAGAAGTATAGATAGAGCTTTCTGATCAGTGGTGTCATGTTATTGATGTGGTGACAAAGACAAATGAAAGAATGGGGCCTAGCAATCATTTGGGCCACACAAATAATGCTGTAGAGGAGGAAATCGAGGCTAGAGGGAAACAGCAACTACACAAACTAGCAATAATAGAGTGGGTGGTGAAAAGCCAAGACCTACATCTCTATACAAACATGTTCAGTATTATGCTATACAAACTAAGTATCCAACATGCAGATATAACACCATTCTGCTCCAATTAAGCAACCCAATGAGCTTTCATACACCCATGCTAACAACATGGTCAGAGGATTTCATTAAGGAATATTATTGTCTATTAAAAAATAGTTTGATCTGGAGGGGCTCTGAGAACACATATAAGCATGTGAATACTTTATGGAGTAAGAAAAGGAGAATGTTCTTAAAATAATCAGAAATATAAAAGGAAAAAAATCAATACTTTTACATACACCCAAGCAGGCAAAATCCTGTTCCCACACCTTGCAACATACAAAGAAAGCAACATATACTTAAGAAATATCCAGAAAATAATCCATGTTTCTCCCTTAATAATTCACATATTTGCTACCTATCCAATTAACATCTGACAATTCCTCATAATGAATACTAAGCATACATTATGCAAACATTAGCTCTTGCATTTCCCTTTTACTTCATTAAATCATTTCATGTCTAGTTTTCCTTAGCTTCCCATGTTTCAAGAAACTTATCCATTTTCCAATAGTCAGTCTGCCAGAAAATGAATGCATTTATTTATACTTCCAAATCTGGAAGAGAATATTATCTGTCATTAGCAGATAAGCACATAGCATGGCAAACTTTTAAATGAACTTACCTCAGAACAGCTGAGTCCAAGGTTTAGTTATGCAAGGTGAAATGACAGGACTTCTTAAATACTTTGGTATGGTGGAGGGGCTTGGTCAAAAAAGTAGTGTTTCCACATATCCCACAGGGAATACCCTGGTGAGTAATTAATCCAAGTTTATTTGGTTTACCTTGTGCATTATAGGAAAGTCAACCAAAGCCCATCCCCTCTTCTCAGAGGGTACATTCTTTTTCCAAGTGAAAATTTGTAATCATTTATTGATATTTCATCATAAAATTATTTATCTAGTTCTAGCATCTTTGCAGATGAACAAAAAATATTGAGAATATCAATGAACCAAGAATCTGTGCAAAACTGGTAAAACCTCTCCCTTTCATGTCATTAGAATTTTGAGAGGGGGGGTAAATACATATTTAAAATATGTTTTGACATTCAAAGAGGTTAAGTGTTTATCAGAAATATTCATCAAGTGGATATGGAAAAGGAAATCAAATTCAGTGTATTAGGTTTCTCCCCAGAAACAGAACCAAGATGTATGTACATGTGTGTGTGTAAATATGCTGTAGAGCAGGCTGCAAGTCATGAACTCCACTGAAGGTTTTGATGAATTCCCCAAGAGAAGTAGGATGATTGAAGTAGAGAAATTCTTCTTTGGAACTGCTGAAATCATCAGCTCATGCTTTGAGGACATCAATGATTTGATGAGACTTCCCAAATTGCTAAAAACCATCTCCTTTATGGCTTAAAATCAGCCATAGATGTAATCAAATGACAGGTGATTTGAATCCATAAAATATCCTGATAGGAACCATGAGAACAAGATTTACTTGCACAAACACTGGACATCATAAGCAGGCCCAGATGATACATGAACATAGCCATATCAATTAGAATAATAGCAACATGAGAAAGAGAAAAGAGAACAGGAAGAAGAGAAGAAAGAAGAAAGGAAGGGAGGAGGGAGAAAAAAAGGAAGGGGAAAAGAAAGAGGTGATGAAGTAAAACAGATAGAAGTCATAAATTTAATGAAAATTCTTTTGCATAAATATATTAAGAGATTTAAATATCAGGGAAAATTACTTATATTTTCCTGAAGAGGAAAATAAAGAAGGTCATGTTTGGGGAGGAGAGCAACTTAAGTAACTACTACAATACTAACTATCATCAATGGATATTTCTCATAACCTGGATATGGTATATTACTCATATGAGTTCTAAAAATCATGAAACCATTAGACATATATCTTATGCTACTTATATTACAGATGAAGAGAGCACATATTTTCAGCCATTTAAAAATGCTATTCAATAGCAAATTCTTCCTAAAAATATTTATATGCAGCATCAGTTTGGCTTAGAGAGAGGCCACATTTGAGCAACAAGGAGGCTCTCAGGTGGCAACCCTTAAGCACCCCATAACAGTAGGCTGAATTTCAATTACAAGAGCAAAGACTCCTAAGGCTGGTCATGAATAACAAGAACCCATCAGTGGACCCTCCTCCTTTGCCAGACACTGCCCCTTCACTTGGGAGACTGTTGCTGCTCCCTTGGAGAATGTGGCAGAGCTCTCCCGGCTGGGAATTCATTATTCCCTCATTTATTGAGTGATTGTCTACCCACTGTGACCATGGCCCACCCTTTGATCATTTGAACAATTTTGTATATCTTTCATGTATATTCAGGTGAACTTCCTCCCATGAAACCCCCATCCCAGACAACCCCCACAAATGATCCTCTCCTGTTCCCTCTGAAACCCTTCTGTGATCCAAACCTTCCTTGAAGATGAAGCCCATATAATAGCCAAATACAATTAATATGAAAATGAAATAATAAAGATAAGTTTAAAAATAAGAGAGAAATAAATGGTAACTTTAAATAAAAACACCAGAAACAAAATAAAATTAAAGGATTGTGATATTCAATAAATGGGAAAAGGCAATATATATATATATATATTACCTTTTTCCTCATATTACTGCATTATCAGGTGTCTAGTCTATACTGTGGAACCTGACCCCTCTCACTCCCCAGGGTCTCCTGAATTTTCATTCATTTTTTAGGTCACAGCAAAGTCACATACAGAATACTAGGGACTCCCATATACCCAACCTCCTTCCCCTTTCCTCACCCCATATTAAAACCTGTTTATGTGAATGGTAGCATTGTTATAACTGTTATACAGATAGTGAAGCATAGCTACTAAACATTATCATTGGTTTACAGTATAGTTTACAATTTAGATGGCACAGTTTAATAATTTTTGATGATATTTACCAAGTCCTGTGTTCATTCCTGTAAGGTAATGAAAAACATTTCCCATGACCACTAAATACCCCGTTTGATCTTTTCTGTTCCTTCCTCCCCAACCCCTGGGGCTCTTGTCACTCCCCTTTCTTGACTCATTGGATGACAAGATTTATAGTAACAGGCAACAAGAGGTCTTGACATGATGATTATCTTCTCCTATTAGGATCCATATTTGTGCCTATGACACACCCACCTGTCTTTTTCTGGGTGAATCAGTCCTCCCAAAGATGGGGGTTCATCTTCTTCCCACTCACCATGTGGGTCTCCACTCCCCGACACAACACTTATGATGGGATGAACACTCACATATTCCCCAGAAGCCTACTCCAGATGCACCCCTACCTGAAAGTGCCCCCAACTTACACCCTAAACCAGTGGACACTACTATGTCATAATGCCATAAAAGCATTCCCATTCCTGCACTTTCAACATCATACCCACAAATCCCATGTTCACCTAGTCCCCCTCCCAACTGTCCCCCCAGTATTCTTGGTATTATAACCCGCCCTTCCTAATCTACCTACCTGTCAACCCTGCACAACCAAAACCAGTAATGTCTCTACACCCCTGTCCTATACTTCAATATGCAACTATACTCTATCAATTTACCATAGGTTATGTCCATATGCGTGATGGCTCGCAACCTTCTCTTCTCTTTCTCTCCCTTGTTAACCTATCTTTCAGACAATGGTTCTCAGAGACTGCTCACTTTCTACAATTCAAATCAGTGAGGTCATATACTGTTCATCCTTCAATGCCTGGCTTGCTTCACTCAACATAAGGTCTTCAAGATTCATCCATGTTATTCCATGTGTTAGCACTTTGGTCCTTCTTACAGCTAAGTAATATTCCATTGTATATATGTACCATATATTGTTTATCCATTCATCTGTTGATGGGCACCGGGGCTGATTCCAAATTTTGGCAATTGTGAATGATGCCGCTATGAATATTGGTATGTATATATCTGTTCATGTCTTTGCTTTCAATTCTTCTGGGTATATACCCAACAGTGGAATTGCTGTATCATAGGGAAGATCTATTATTAGATTTCTGAGGAACGGCCAATCTGTCCTCCACTGTGGCTGGATCATTCCACAATCCCCCTAGAAGTGGATTAGGGTTCCTATTCCTCCACATCCTCTCCAAAACTTATAGTCTGCTGTTTTGTTTTTTTTTTAATAGCTGCCGTTCTGATAGGTGTAAGATGATATCTCATTGTAGTTTTGATTTGTATCTCCCTAATAGCTAGTGATGTTGAGCATTTTTTCATGTACTTTTTAGCTATTTATATTTCATACTTGGTGAAGTATCTTTTCAGGTCACTTGCCCATTTTTTAAAGGGTTGTTTGTCTTTTTATTTTTGAAGTGTAAGATTTCTTTATATATGCAGGATATTAGGCTCCTATCAGATATATGGCTGCCAAATATTTTCTCCCATTGGATAGGCTGCCTTTTTATTTTCTTAATAATGTCCTTTGAGGTGCAGAAGTTTTTAATTTTAAGGAGATCCCATTTATCTATTTTTTCTCTTGTTGCTCAAGCTTTGAGTGTGAAGTTCATGAAACCATTTCTTATTATAAGGTCCTGTAGATGCTTCCCTACATTATCTTCCAAGGTTTTTATGGTTTTGGCTCTTATATTTAGATCTTTGATCCATCTTGAGTTGATTTTTTATAAGGTGTGAGATGGTATTCCTTTCTCATTCTTTTGGATATGGATATCCAGTTCTCCAAGCACCACTTGTTAAAGAGGCCCTTCTCTCCCAACTGAGTGGTCTTGGTGGCCCTGTCGAATATCAGATGACTGTATATGCGAGGATCTATATCAGAACTCTCAATCTGGTTCCATTGGTCAGTATGTCTATCCTTGTGCCAATACCATGCATTTTGAGCACTGTAGCTTTGAAGTATGTTTTAAAGTCAGGTAGTGTGACACCGCCAACTTCATTTTTCTTTTTCAATATGTCTTTGCAATTTGGGCCTCTTACCTTTCCAAATTTGTTTTGTAGCTAGTTTTTCCAGTTCCTTAAAAAAATACAGTGTTGATTTTTATTGGGATTGCATTATATCTGTAGATTAGTTTGGGTAGGTTGCTATCTTGATGATGTTTAGTCTTCCTGTCCATGAACAGGAAATATTCTCCCATTTATTTAAGTCTTCTTTGATTTCCTTTAACAGTGTTCTGTGCTTTTCTTTATACAAGTCCTTTACATCTTTAGTTAAATTTATTCCTAGGTATTTGATTCTTTTAGTTACTATTATAAATGGTATTTTTTTCTTGATTTCCTTCTCATATTGTTCATTATTGGTGTACAGAAATGCTACTGATTTTTGAGCATTGATCTTATAGCCTGCAACATTACTGAACTCCTTTATAAGTTCTAGAAGCTTTGTTGTAGATTTTTCAGAGCTTTCTACGTATAGGATCATGTCTTCTGCATCTAATGAAATTTTTACTTCTTCTTTTCCAATTTGGATGCCTTTTATATCTTTTTCTTGACTCAGTGCTCAAGCAAGTACTTCTAAGACAATGTTAAATAGGAGTGGTGATAGTGGGCATCCTTGTCTTGTTCCTATTCTCAGAGGGAAGGCTTTTAGGATTTCACCATTGAAGATGATGTTAGCTTTGTGTTTCTCCTATATACCCTTTATCATATTCAGAAAGTTTCCTTCTATTCCAATCTTGCAGTGTTTTTATCAGAAAAACATGCTGTATTTTGTCAAATGCTTTTTCTGCATCTATAGAGATGATCATGTGATTTTTTTCTTTCAATCTGTTTATGTGGCCTATTACATTGATTGATTTGCTTACATTGAACCATCCTTGCATACCTGGTATTACACCTACTTGGTCATGGTGTATAATTCTGTTGATATGTTGTTGAATGTGATTACCAAGTATTTTTTGAGGATTTTAGCATATAGGTTCATTAGAGAAATTAGTCTGTAATTTTCCTTTCTTGTGGTATCTTTGTTTGGTTTTGGTATTAGGGTAATGCTGGCTTCGTAGAATGAGTTAGACAACATTCCCTCTACCTCTATTTTTTGGAAGATCTTAAGCAGAATTGATGTTAGCTCTTTCCGGAATGTTTGGTAGAATTCAGCTGTGAAGCCATCTGGTCCTGGGCTCTTCTTAGTTGGGAAGTTTTTGATGACAGATTCTATCTCTTTACTTTTAATTGGACTGTTGAATCCATCAATTTCTTCTTTCATCAATGTAGGCTGTTTGTGAGTTTCTAGAAACTTGTCCATTTCTTCTAAATTATCGTTATTGTTGGTATATAGTTTTTCTAAGTATGCTGTTATGATACTCTTTATTTCCATGGGGTCAATAGATACATCCCTTTGCTCATTCCTTATTTTGTTTATTTGCATCTGTTCTCTCTTTTTATTTGTCAGTCTGGCTAAGGGTTTGTCAATTTTATTGATCTTCTCGAAGAACCAGCTTTTGGTTTTGTTTATTTTTTCTAGGGCTTTCTTATTCTCTATTCCATTTAGTTCTGCTCTAATCTTGTTATTTCCTTCTTTCTACCTCTTTTAGATTTCGTTTGTTTTTGTTTTTCAAATTCCTCCAAGTGTGCAGTTAGTTCTTCAATTTTAGCTCTTTCTTCTTTTTTAATATATGTATTTATGGCTATGAACGTCCCTCTCAGGAGAGCTTTCACTACATCCCATAGGTTTTGATATGTTGTGTTGTCATTTTCATTCATTTCAAAGTAGTTACTGATTACTTTTGAGATTTCCTCTTTGACCCACTGTTTGTCTAAGAGTGTGTTGTTTAACTTCCATATCTGAATGCCTAATCTGATTCTCTGGCCCTTATTGATTTCCAATTTCCACTGTGGTCAGAGAAATTTCTTTGTATAATCTCAATCTTTCTGAATTCGTTGAGAGTTGTTCTGTGGCCTAGCGTGTGGTCTATCTTGGAGTATGTTCCATGTGCACTCGAGAAGAATGTAAATACTGCTGTATTTGGGTATAGTGTTCTGTATATGTCTATTTAGTCCAGGTCCTCTAATGGATTGTTTGGAGTCTTTGTTTCTTTATTGATTCTCTGTCTAGATGATTATAATGGTGTTTTAAAGTCCCCTACTATAGTTGTAATGACGTATATTTCTCCACTTAGCTTTTCCAGAGTTTGCCTCATGTATTTTGAGGCACAACGATTAGGTGCCTAAATGTTTATGATAGTTCTCTCTTCTTGAGAGATTACCCCTTTTACTAATATATAGTGTCCATCTTTGTCTCTTACATTAGTTTTGCATTTAAAGTCTACTTTGTCTGATATTAGAAGAGCTACACCTGCCCAGTTTTGGCTATTGTTAGCTAGTAAAATTGTTTTCCTGCCATACACTTTCAGCCTCCTTGAATCCCTGGGTCAAAGGTGAGTTTCTCGTAGACAGCATATAGATGGATCATATTTCCTTATTCATTCTGCTAATCTGTGTCACTTTACTGGTGAATTTAATCCATTAAAGTTCAGTGTTATTACTCGCAATGAATTTCTTACTTCAGCCATATTTTCTTTAGGTAAATGTATGTCATATGTTGTTTTGTTTCTGTTTATGTACTTAATTTTAGTTGTTTTTAAACTCTCCTCCAACTCTCTCTCCCCTGTTTTTTCCTTTCAACTTGTAGAACTTCCTTTAGTATTTCTTGAAGTGCAGGTTTCTTATTGACATACTCTCTTAATTTCTGTTTATCTGTGAATACTTTGAACTCTCCATCATTTTTGAATGCCAGTTTTGCTGGATAGAGAATTCATGGCTGGAAGTTTTTTTCTTTTAGTACTTTGACTATATCATACCACTGTCTTCTTGCCTCCATGGTTTAAGCTGAGAAATCAGCATTTAATCATATTGTGCTTCCCTTGTATGTAATGGTTCTCTTTTCTCTTGCTTCCTTGAGTATTTTCTCTTTGTCCTGAGCATTGGACATTTTGACAAGTATATGTCTTGGAGTTGGCCTGTTGGGATTTATACTGTTTAGGGTGCACTGTTATTCCTGGATCTGCACATCCATCTCTCTCAATAGGATTGGGAAGTTTTCAGCTATTATTTCTTTCAACACTCTTTCTGTTCTCTTTCCCTTCTCTTTTCCTTCTGGGATGCCCAAAATACATATGTTTGTGCGTTTTGTATTGTTGGTTAAATCCCTGAGTCCCTGCTGGATTTTTTCTACCTTTTTGTCTATCTGTTCTACTATCTGTTTGATTTCATATGTATTGTCTTCCACATCACTAATTCTTTCTTCTGCCTGTTCAAATCTGCTGTTATGTGAATACAGCATCTTATGATTTCTTGGGTTGTGCCATTGATCACCATCATATCTGTTATCTTTTTATGTATGCTTACAATTTCTTCAGTATGTTCTCTCAGTGTCTTCTTAATATCCTTAATATCTTCCTTCATTTCATTAAGTTGGTCCATGATATTTGTTTGGAAAGCTTTGATGTTCTGCATCACTTCCTGGTTTTTAATTTGCTCATTAGACTTATCCATGTCGTCCTGTTTCTCAGTGTGGTTTGTAATTTTTTGTTGTGCTCTAGTCATCATTTTTTCTTGTTGGGTTTAGTCAGTTGATTTGCTTCTCTCTCTTCTCTAGAGTTTTATTTAGATGGTGGTTCTGTGTGTGTGTTCAGTTTTCTCTTTGTCACTTTTTCTTCTTATTTTATTTCCTTGCTTTTTTCTATGTTCCCTTGAAGGTAAAAGATTAGGGCCAGAGGAATCGAAAGATGTGAGAAAGGAAGAAGGATAATAGTAATATTAATAAAAGTTAGAAGAGGGGCTGTATAAGACTTAGTGAAATGAATATTTAGCTAATGTAAGCAGTGCAGAGTAGTAGGGAAAAATGTGGTATACCTACCGTGGACTGGGAAACCAATTAGAGGAATATATATATATATATATACGTACACATAATGATTTAGAAGGCTAGAATGATGAGGATGGAGAGAAAGAGTAAAGAATGGGTTGAAAGGAAAAAGTTAATATTAATAAAAAAAAGAAGAAAACAGAATAGATAGTATAGAGATTGACATCCTTAAGTTGTGGGCTAATGAAAAAACATGGTATGTAAGAACCACAACAGAAAGCAGGAGGCAGAAAGATGAAGGAAGCAAAAGAGATAGCTTAGGATACAAAATCAATATATACAGAAAATGGGAAATCACTGAAATAGAAGCACAGCAAAGAAGAGACAAGCTAGCAGCAACTAATTTAAAAAGAAAGAAAGAAAAAGAAAAAGAAAGAAAAGAAAGAAAGAAAGAAAGGAAAGAAAGAAGGAAAGAAAGGAAGAAAGGAAGAAAGAAGGGGAGAGGAAAGAGAAAGAAAAGCAAGATAAAACAAATAAACACAGAAAAACAAAACAACCACACAAGCAAGCATTCAGACAAATCTAGGAAGAACAGCGTTCCTTCTTGGGCCCTTGTGGAACCTTTCAGCCTGCTTGTATTTATCAATCAATTGCCCTGCAAGGTTCTATCTGCAGGTTTTGAGGATGATTTTAGCTATTAAACTAAATTAAAAAGAAAAATTCATTTTTTTTTATCTTTTAAAGTGACTTTTTTTTTTTTTTTGGTGAAATAAGGAAGCCAAAATATGTCCTCTTCTAGATTGCTCCCTTCACCGAGGGGACCCTAACTAGCCTCGAGGACACTAATCAAGCACTTCCCACCCACTTCCTGGCCTCCCCAGGGGAGCTGAAGCACTGATGCTAGTCAGTGCAGATGATAAAAATGGCTGACTTCGCCCATTCTGGAGCCAAACCTGAGTATCACTGGGCTGTTGGGTAAAACAGGCTTCCTCAGTAGATTTGCCTCTCCCCTCAGCCACATGCCGTTTCCAGCCAGCTTATCTGTTCCCCAAAGCTATGAGGGGTCCAGGCAGCCAAATTGAAAGAAAGGAAACCCCTTTCCACCTTCTGTCATAAGCCTCCCACTCTCTGAGAATGCTCCCTCTCATGGGAGTGCCGGCCGGTGTTTGTGGCATTTCACAGGGCAGCTCGGTAAGTCAACTTCCTCTGCAGATTTGCCACTCCCTTCAGGCTGGTCCTGCTTCAAGCCAGCTACTTTGCTCCCCAAAGCTTCAAGGGGTTCCAGGCAGCAAAATCCACAGAAAGGAAAGCCTTCTCAACCCTCCATGAGAATCCTCCCACTCTCTGAGAACGCTCCCTCTCACCGGTTTGCAGACGGGAGTCACGGGTCAAACCCCAAAATTATTCTTCACTTCAAAGACTTAGTATGAAAAAAAAAAAGAATGCAGCATGCAGATTAAATTATTCATATTGATTCCATGTAAAAATAATATTTTGAATTAAATAAAATTGTATTAAATAAATAGATATTAAATTTGGTTACTAAAAAAGATTTTTAAAATCAATTTCACCTGTTCCTTTTTTACTTTTTGTAACATGGCTACAAGAAAATATAATTACCTCTGTGACTTCCATCACATTTCTACTTAACAGCTCTGTTTTAGGGGTCTCCATTTCCCAGAATGAAAGAGCTCCAAATACCTCTGTCCAACAAAATAACCAAGAGCTTAATTGTCATAATACACCAAATTAGAAAGAAGTGGACAAAAATTCAGATGCATAAGCAACTAAGAATAGTAATGTCACCTTTTAATGTATCTACCTGCAAATCATAGAACACAATAATAACAGATTGTTTATTGCTTAATGATGAAAAAGTGTTATCTTATTTACTTTTCCCAACAAATCTATGAGATACTACACAATTATTTAATCTATTCTACAGATGAAAGCAAAATCAGGATTAAGAGACTTCATTGGCATGTGACTCAACCTAGCCAGTGACAGTGTAATTGTCTTTTGTTGTTTTCCAGTAAGGCAAAATAGATATAAACTCAATCATTCCATAAATATTTCCTGAAGCATCCCAAGTAAGTCAAAGTTTAATCTCTGAAATGAATGTACATGGCATGGTCCCTGCCTTCAAGAATTGAGCAGATTTTGAGCCCTCATAGTATGAACAGTTGCTGGACCTCTGGGGTCTTCACTTCTCTCCAGCTGAGGTATAATGGAGGACATGAAAAGGGTAGAACACCATAAAAAGAGGAAGATGGAAGCAAAAGAAACTGAAGTCCAAGGTCAGGTACATAAGAAATCCATCCTAAAACTCCTCTGTGCATTTCACGATAACTCTATCATGGCAGATGAATCTATAATAATGTAAAATTCATTCTCAGACAAACTTTACAGATGGGACCTACATTAAAGTTTTACAGATTTTTCAGCTTTCTCATTCTTAAAATATTACTAACTTTACATCAGTGTTTTTTACTGTTTGTTGTCCTGGTTTGTGCCTGTGTTCTGCTTCTGTCTTTGTTCCCACTGTGCTTAACCATTCAGAAAATTAAAAGCAAGCATTCAGCAATGGTACATGTTACATAGAGAGAAATGCGAGCCAGAATTGCCCTCACCAGTTTAATGACATCAAATTCCTCAAGGGGCTTGTATTAGCCAGACAAAAAGGATGCTGATGCAAAGTACCAGAAATCTTTTATAAAGGGTATTTATTTGAGGTAAAAACTTACAATTAGAAAGTGCTAAAGAGTTCAGCTCAAGGTTAATTTCTCACCCAAAGTCATTTGCCACATGTTGAAGCAAAATGGCAAGTGATGTCTGAGAGGATTCAGCTTTCCCCACAGCTCAAGCATCAAAATTAAGTTCTCTCGTCTACTGTGTCTTCTACTGTGTCTCTGTAGCTCTGTCTTTTCCTGTGTGTATTCTTCTCTGTGAATGTCCATTTATACAGCCCACCAAGGGGGTGGGGACTTAACCCAGAGTCACCCTAATGATGTGGTTAAATCAAAGCCCTAATCTTGATTTAATCACGTAAATGTAAAACCTTTGAATTTAATACAAACAAAAGGTATCATGAACAGAGGAAGAGCCAGGTCTATAACCATAATCTATATCTCTTTTTTGGAATTCATAAATAATATCAAACTGCTACAGGGATCTTTTCATTATTTTGTTTTACATTCAGAGGACAGTAAATGGTTAGCAGAGACCAAGCCCAGTAACTGGCATTGGCCTATGAGGTATATTAAAGCCCAAGAGAGATAAATAGACACCAAAATTTCCCTTTCAGGACATGAAAATCCCCATTCCTGACAAGAAATATTCTTGGCACTGACTCTCACTTAATGAGACCCTGGAGATTTCCCCAGCATTCCTCACAAAAGGGAATGGAGATTTGAATGGTAATTCCTCATATTTTAAGAGCATTTTCCTTCCATTCTGTCAATACTGACTCATGCCCCACATTAAAAATATTATAAAGCAGTATAACAATATTAAATAATATTTGGAAAATGAGAAAAGAGAATCAACAGGAAAACTCCAAGACCATGTAATAACTATTGTCATGCCTGTGGAAAGTTTTATGTTTTGGTAAATTTCAGGATCATATCATATGCAAAATTTTAAAATGACAAAGTTTAAAATATGGCTGTCTTTGATTACTAAGAAATTTTAACACATATCTATTTTTGAATTTATATTACTTCTTTGGGGATTTCTTTTGTTCATGGCATTTGTCCATTGATATATTTAGTTATCAAAAATCTGCTTATTCTCCTTATATTAAAAAGACAGCCATTTGGTTATGATATTAATTGTAGCTGTTTTTCTCCAAATAGTTACTTCTGATTGCAATGATTTTAGACTAAAAAAGTTTGAAATATTTATGTAGTTAAGATATTTCATTACCCTTTTATATTTTGAGTTTAATTTGTAAAGTTAATTCACATTTGACCTATGATTAGTGTGTAATTCTATTTTAGTCCAGTTATAAAAAATATTAAAATATATAATATTTTAATAAATCTAGAATCCATTTTGCTCTTTGGTGTAAATTGTGGATTTCATTAAAAGATCAAATTGCTAATAAATTTGTCCTTTCATAGTATGCCAATTAACCCTAATTTCTCATTTTTTTCAAATAAACAGAATAATTCAATTGTGAATGAAGAATATATGTAAATAACCCACTATGGTGTATCACTTCTTTATCTGTGGATCTAAGGTCACTATCTTATTAGGAGAACTCAATTTTAATCCATGTTGCTTCTGTAAATTCTGGATCATGGATGCAAAAAAAAAAAAGATAGAGAGATGATGATGTTGGTTAGTCTTAGGTCAAATTTTAAAGCAGTAACATTTAACTTTTGGAACTTCATTCTCTTCTTTCTACATCATTTAATTCCCTGTAACTTCATATCCAATAGCAGGTAGTCAGATTTTTGGCATTGCTTGTTTTTGTTTCATATTATGATTCTTTTGTCAAACTCTTCCCTGTGTCAAGGAGTGACCATGAAGATGGGTACCAACTAACTCAGAAGATGTTTAAGTGCTAAAAAGCTAGAGTAGACAAAATAGGTGGTCAACTGGCATAAATAGAGACTGTCCTAGGCAATCATGTAAGAAAGACATCCTTTGTTTCAAGCCATTTATACGCTCTATAATATAATTTATTATGTTTCTTCTCCCACAGTGTTTGCATATGAAACCTCACTCCTTCTTGTGGAATAAATATCATTTTCAAAAGTAAAACCATTTGAAGAATATTTAAAATGGTAGAGGAATTTTTGTAACAGCAAAGATAACTTCCTTTGTCCTGAAAGCAAATCAGGAGCACTGTTACGGTCTCAGCTCTCAGGAGATACTGAAATTCCCCTGTCTCCTCCCTCCCTTGAAACATATCTATCCATGGCATTTGTGATCATCGTGCCAGGATTGGGATAAGAAAGCCTGATTTCATATCCTATCTTCATAATTTACAAGCTTCTGAATGCCTGGCAAGCCACTCACATTTTCTGCCTATGTGCATAAAAAGGCTTAAATAAGAAAGTGAGGTTAGAAAAATTTCTTGAGGCAGGATATGGAGAATATTTTAACTGAACTACTTTAGAGATTTTATGAAATACCTAAGGAAATGGAATAGTACACCGAAGTTGACATAGCCATGCACATTTCTAAATCATATAAATGAACATAATTTTCAAACATACTTTACCCTGAAAATAAAAAATTGTAGAGAATTTCCCTAATGAATACATTACAGAATCAAATCCAGCATATCACCAATAGAAGAAATGAATCCAAAATATTTAAAAAGGACAAGAGTAGTACAGATTTATGAATACCTATAATTACAATGTTCAGACATATCAATATCAATATTCCCCAACATTTTGTTGGTTTAAACCAACTTTGCAATAAGTATATCTTAAATATCTATATTTAAGAATCTAATATTTAAAACGACCTGTGATTGATTGATGTAAAATCCTCCAAGTTACTTACCTCACACAGCTGTCTCCCCAACTTTGGTTATCCAAATCTGAAGGTCAGATAACTATTGTTGAGGGAAAAACCTTACAAACTTAGGTATTAAAGAGAATTATTCAGAATTTCTTTTTTCTAGTAAGTGTGTGCAGCTGAGAGGCATGAAATCAGATCTTCCAAACTTAGGGCTTTTCTTTCTGAAGTAGAGGAGAGAGAAGCATAGAGAAATAAAGAGGAGAAAAGAGAAAAGAAGGAAGGCACAAGCAGGAAGTAGTGATGGATTCAAAACATGGAATGATGCAGTCTCATGGACATAAAGTACACATTGTTGGCATAAGGATAAGGGCCAGTCCATGACCTGTGTGTGACCCTTTAAAATAGAGAAGGACAGGAAAATAGTTCAAAGATCCAGAGACTGACCAGTCTGAGTTCTTAAATTCCATATAAAGATGGTGCAAGGGAAGATGACAACACTTACATTATATAGGTTGCTAAGAAAAAAGACACCTAAGGACTTGAATAAGAGAGCTCATTTGCACCATGGTGGTGTGCTAGTCCCCTCATTTGGAAGGAGAAATGACATAAGAACTATATTCTGAATAGGTTTTCATTATTTTAATAAATGCACCACACAAATAAGAAATGTTGTTAATGTAGGAAAGTATGGGAGGAGGAGGAGGTGGGGTATAAGGGAATCTGCTATATTTTTTAATGTAACATTTATATAATCTGAAGCTTCTTTAAAAAATTAAATAAAAATCTATGCCCTTGAGTTTTAAAAAATTTTGATCTTCAGTTATAAAAGCCAAAGCACTCCAGAAGAATGAATTCATTTATATTCGGTATATCCTCTAGATATCTTTTCACCCCAAAGAAATGGTTTTTCAAATGTTCCCAGAAAAAATATGTTTTTAAAAAAATGTATTTATTTTTTATTGTGGGTAAAAATCAAATTTTTCACAATACATACCAATATTTGTAAAATGATATATAACTATATATGCATAAATGTGCATTTGTTTACAAAAATGTTATATATATATATATATATATTAAGAGGTGCTTAACTTACCTAAGTATTATACAGAACCTACAGGGATTTCCATGTTCCCCACCTCCCACACCTCCCACCACATCCCACACAAACATCTCCCACAAGTGTGGCCCATCACCCTCAATGGACTTACACATCCTGGGGCCTTGCCATTAACCATAGACCACAGTTCACATCGTAGACCACACTCTCTCCCACACAGTTCTGAATGGAGTGTGCTGATTTAAAATGCCCTACATCCGTTGCCACAACGGCACTCAGGACAACCTCCAAATCCCGAAGAAGCCCCTGTATTTCAACTGCACATCCCCTCCCTGCCCCGAAAGTGCCCAGTGGCCACTGGCTCTACCTCACTGTCATAATTTCTTCCATTGCTAGAATCACCATATGTGTACAACAGAATAACATTAAGTCCACTCTAGTCCATAGTTCTTCCCCCAATCCTGAGGGGACTGGGATGGTGATGCTCACTCCACCTCCAAGTGAGAGAGGGCTTATATCCCATGGATATGGTGGGTGGGATAATCCTGCCTGCAGATGCAGGCCCTGTCCATTCCCTGGGATGGCTGTTACCCATTGTTGTTTCCTCACAAGGTGACTTGGATGAGTCCATTGAGCTATAGGGTAGTAGTTGCAGCTCCACCAAGATTCCACGCACATCTGGCACATAGGTAGGCCAGAGGCTCCAGTTTCTGGAAGTATACCTAAAAACTCCAGCATCACATATAGGTTTGAATAGAACGGACTGATGAACCATGTGCAGTGAGGACTTATTTGAGTCCAATTCTGTCACTCTCAGGAGCACAGATTCCAAAATAGAGCCCACTGATAAGGCCTCCGTCTCTGGGGCTATCACCCCTTATATAGGACCTGGGTGTCTCCAGAGCTCTCAGGAGTCCCTCTGTGTGGGGTGATATGCACTTTGATGTTCTATGAGCTTCTACTAAGGTGTGCGTAAGCGTTACCTCTGCGAGGACCTACCGACTCTCTTTGAAGTCTCTTAGCCACTTGAACTCATATGTCTTTACCTTTTTCCCCTTTTATTCAAGGTCTTTTTCCGTTTGTGTTCCCAGTTGGCACTTGATATTAATCCCTCGTTGCCAGGGAGACTCATTCCTGGGAGTCATGTCCCACATTGGGGGAAGGTAATGCATTCATATGCTGAGTTTGGCTTAGACAGAGGCCACATTTGAGCAACAAGGAGGCTTTCAGGCGGCTACCCTTAGGCACCCCATAACAGTAAGCTAAGTTTCAGTTACAAGAGAAAAGACTCATAAGGTTAGTCATCAATAAAAAGAACTCATCAGTGGGCCATCCTCTTTTGACAGACACTGTCCCTGCACTCAGAGGACGGTTGTTGCTCCCTTGGAGGATGTGGCAGAGTTTTCCAGGCTAGGAATTCAGATTCTCTCATTTGTTGAGTGATTGTCCACCCACTGTGACCATGCCCCATCCTTTGATTTTTGAACAATTTTGTATATCTTTCATGTATATTCAGATGAACTTACTCCCATGAATCCCCCCGCCCAGACACCCCCCACAAATAATCCCCTGTAGTACCCATTGTAACACTTCTGTGATCTAAATATTCCATGAACATGTAGCCAATAAAATAATCAAATACACTTAATAGGAAAAAGAAACAACAATGAAAAGCTTACATGCAAGAGACAAACATAAGGAAACTCAGGAAAAAAAAAAAAGACAAAGAAACAATCAAACAAAAAACAAAAAAAAATAAAATATAATTAGCGAATTGGGACATTCAAAAAAATGGGGAAAAAAGCAAAAGAAATGACTTTAAAAAATATATATATATATATATATTCTTTTTTCCTTTTATCACAGTGTTATCAGATATCCGGTGTGCCGTGACACCTTCCCCCTCTCAATCCCCAGTGTCTCCCAAATTTTCAATTAATTTTCAAAGAAGTTTTAGGTCACAGCAAAGTCACACATGGAATACCAGAGATTCCCAGATATCAAACCACCCCCCCTTCCACAACCCATACTAACCCCCCACCATTTTTTTGATGTTAACATTGTTATAACTGTTATACAGATAGCAAAATATAGCAACTAAACATTGTCAATGATTTACAGTATAGTTTACAATTTAGATGATACAGTTTAATAAGTTTTGATGATATTTCCCATGTCCTCTGTCCATTAATGTAAGGTAATTAAAAACCTTTCCCATGACTATTAAATACCCCATTAGATCTGAACTGTTCCTTCCTCCACACCACCCTGGGGCACATGACACTTCCCTGTCTTGACTCATGGAATGTCAAGATTCATAGTTACATGCCCTCGGTATTTGAACCTGCCCTTCCTAATATACACACCTGTCAACGCTGCAGCACCAAACCAAGAAATATCACTACCTATCTGTCCTATCCTTCAATATGCAACTATACTCTATCCTTTTACCATAGATTATGTCCATATGGGTGTTGGCTCAAAGCCTGCTGTTCTCTTTCTCTCCCTTGTTAACCTATCTTTCAGGCAATGGTTCTCATGGACTGCTCACTTTCCTCAGTTCAAATCAGTGAGGTCATATACTGATCATTCTTCAGTGCCTGGCTTGCTTCACTCAACATAAGGTCTTCAAGATTCATCCATATTATTCCATGTGTTAGCACGTTATTCCTTCTTACAGCTGAGTAATATTCCATGGTATGTATGTACCACATTTTGCTTATCCATTTGTCTGCTGATGGGCACCAGGGCTGATTCCAACTTCTGGCAATGGTGAACAATGCCGCTATGAACATTGTTGTGCATATATCTGTTTGTGTCTTTGTTTTCATGTCTTCTGGGTATATACCCAACAGTGGAATTGCTGGATCATAGGGAAGATCTATTGTTAGTTTTCTGAGGAACCGCCAAACTGTCTTCCACAGTGGCTGGACCATACCACAGTCCCACCAGCAGTGGATGAGGGTTCCTATTCCTCCACATCCTTCCAACATTTAGTGTCTCCTGTTTTTTTAATAGCTGCCATTCTGATGGGTGTAAGATGGTATCTCATTGTAGTTTTGATTTGCATTTCCCTGTTAGCAAGCGATGTTGAACATTTTTTCATGTGCTTTTTCGCCATTTGTATTTCTTCCTTGGAGAAGTGTCTTTTCAGATCACTTGCCCATTTTTTAAATGGGTTGTTTGTCTTTTTATTTTCAAGGTGTAGGATTTCTTTATATATGCAGGATATTAGGCTCCTATCAGATATATGGTTGCCAAATATTTTCTCCCATTGGATAGCCTGCCTTTTTATTTTCTTAATAACATCCTTTGAGGTGCAGAAGTTTTTAATTTTGAGGAGATCCCATTTATCAATTTTTTCTCTTGCTGCTCGTGCTTTGGCTGTGAAGTTCATGAAACCATTTCCTATTACAAAGTCCTGTAGATGATACCCTACATTATCTTCCAAGGTCTTTATGGCTTTGGCTCTTATATTAAGATCTTTGATCCATCTTGAGTTGATTTTTGTATAAGGTGCGAGATGGTATTCTTCTCTCACTCTTTTGATATTGATATCCAGTTCTCCAAGCACCACTTGTTAAAGAGGCAATTCTCTCCCAAATGAGTGGTCTTCATGGCCTTGTCAAATATCAGATAACTGTATATGCAAGGGTCTATATCAGAACTCTCAATTCAGTTCCATTGGTCAGTAGGTCTATCCTTGTGCCAATATCATGCAGTTTTGTTCATTGTAGCTTTGTAGTATGTTTTAAAGTCAGGTAGTGTGATACCTCCTACTTCATTTTTCTTTTTCAATATGTCTTTGGCAATTCAGGGCCGCTTGCCTCTCCAAATATATTTTGTGGTTAATTTTTCCAGTTCCTTAAAAAATACAGTGTTTACTTTTATTGAGATTGCATTGAATCTGTAGATTAGTTTGGGTAAGATAGACAACTTGATGATGTTTAGTCTTCCCATCCATGAACAGGGAATATTTTTCCATTTATTTAAGTCTTCTTTGATTTCCTTTAACAGCGTTGTGTAGTTTTCTGTATAAGTCCTTTACTTCTTTAATTAAATTTATTCCTAGGTATTTCATTCTTTTAGTTACTATTGTAAATGTTATTTTTTTCCTGATTTCGTCCTCTGTTTGCTCGTTATTGGTGAATAGAAATGATACTTATTTTTGAGCATTGATCTTAAAACTGAACTCCTTTATAAGTTCTAGAAACCTTGTTGTAGATTTCTCAGGGCTTTCTATGTATAGGATCATGACATCTGCAAATAATGAAATTTTTACTTCTTCTTTTCCAATCTGGATGCCTTTTATATCCTTTTCTTGTCTCAGTGCTCATGCAAGTACTTCTAAGACAATGTTAAATAGGAGTGGTGATAGTGGGCATCCTTGTCTAGTTCCTGACCTCATAGGGAAGGCTTTTAGGATATCACCATTGAAAATGATGTTAGCTTTGGGTTTTTCATATATACCCTTCATCATATTCAGAACGTTTCCAGCTATTTTTATATTTTGCAGTGTTTTTATGATGAAAGAGTGCTGTATTTTGTCACATGCTTTTTCTGATTCTATAGAGATGATCATGAGATTTTTTTCTTTCAATCTATTTATGTGGTGTATTACATTGATTTTCTTATATTGAACCATTCTTGCATACCTGGGATGAAACACTCTCGGTCATGGTGTATAATCCTTTTGATATGTTGTTGAATCCGATTAGCAAGTATTTTGTTGAGGATTTTAACATCTAGGTTCATTAGAGAAATTGGTCTGTAATTTTCCTTTCTTGTGGTATCTTTATTTGGTTTTGGTATTAGGGTAATGTTGGCATCACAGCATGAGTTAGGCAATATTCTTTCTACTTCAATTTTTTTTTATTATGGGTAAAAATAAAAATTCTCACAATACATACAAACATTTCCAAAATGATATATAAATATATATGCATATATGTGTATTTGCTTACAAAAATGTTATATATATATATATATATATACATATATTTTAAGAGGTGCTTAGATTACCCAAAATATTACACGGAACCCACTGGGATTCCCATGTTGCCCACCTCCCATACCTCCCACCACATCCCACACAAACATCTCCCACAGTGTGGCCCACCACCCTCAATGAACTTACACATCCTGGACACTTGTTTCTTTTTCCTAGTAAGTGTATTTGATTATTTTATGGACTAAATGTTCATGGAGGATTTGGATCACAGAATGATTACAATGGGTACTGCGGGGGACTATTGGGGGTGGTGTCTGGGGTGGGTTTCATGGGGATTGGTTCTACTTCTATTTTTTGGAAGTGCTTAAGTAGAATTGGTGTTACCTCTTTCCGGAATGTTTGGTAGAATTCAGCTGTGATGCCATCTGGTCCTGGGCTCTTCTTATTTGGGAGGCTTTTGATGAGTGAATCTATCTCTTTACTTGTCATTGGACTATTGAGTTCATCTATTTCTTCTTTCATCAATGTAGTCTGTTTGTGGGTTTCTATAAACTTGTCCATTTCCTCTAAATTATCATTCTTGTTGACATATAATTTTTCAAAGTATCCTCTTATGATACTCTTTATTGCTGTGAGGTCAGTAGTGATATACCCTTGCTCATTCCTTATTTTATGTATTTGCATCTGTTCTCTCTTTTTCTTTGTTAGTCTGGCTAAGGGTTTGTCAATTTTGTTGATATTCTCGAAGAACCAGCTTTTGGTTTTGTTTATTGTTTCCAGTGCTTTCTTATTCTCTATTTCATTTAGTTCTGTTCTAATCTTGGTTATTTCCTTCTTTGTACTTCCTTTAGCTTAGTTTGTTGTTGTTTTTCCAGTTCCTCCAAGTATGAGGTTAGGTCTTCAATTTTAACTCTTTCTTCTTTTTTAATATATGAATTTATGGCTATGAACTTCCCTCTCAGGACTGCATTCGCTGCATCCCATAGGTTTTGATATGTCGTGTTGTCGTTTTCTTTAGTTTCAAGGTAGTTACTGTTTTCTTTTGAGATTTCCTCTTTGACCCATTGTTTGTCTAAAAGTGTGTTGTTAACTTCCATATCGTTATGCCTAACCTGTTTTTCTGGCCCTTAGTGATTTCCAATTTCATTCCGTTGAGGTTAGAGAAATTACATTGTATAATCTCAATTTTTCTGAATTCATTGACAGTTGTTCTGTGGCTTAACATGTGGTCTATTTTGGAGTATGTTCCATGTGCACTGGAGAAGAATGTAAATCCTGCTGTATTTGGGTGTAATGTTTTGTACATGTCTATTATGTCCAGGTCTTCTAATGTATTGTTGAGTGCCTTTGTTTCTTTATTGATTCTCTGTCTAGTTTTTCTGTCTAATGATGATAGTGGTGTGTTGAATTCCCCTGCTATAATTGTAGAGGCATTTATTTCTCCTCTTAGTTTTTCCAGAGTTTCCCTCATGTATTTTGAGGCACCCCGATTAGGAGCATAAATGTTGATGATTGTTCTCTCTTCTTGAGAGATTACTCCCTTTACTAATATATAGTGTCCATCTTTGTCTCTTACAATAGTTTTGCATTTGAAGTCTATTTTGCCTGATATTAGAATAGCTACTCCTGCCCTTTTTTGGCTATTGGTAGCTTGTAAAATGGTTTTCCAGCCATTCACTTTCAGTCTCCTTGAATCCCTGGGTCGAAAGTGGGTTTCTTGTAGACAGTATATAGATGGATCATATTTTATTATCCATTCTGCCAATCTGTGTCTCTTGAGTGGTGAATTTAATCCATTAACATTCAGTGTTATTACTCATAACGAATTTCTTACTTCAGCCATTTTTCTTTGGTTTAATGTATGTCATATGTAGTTTTGTTTCTCTTTTTGACATTTCAGTTTTTTTTAAACTCTCCTCCAACTCTCTCTCCCTTGTTTTTTCCTTTTAACTTATAGAGATTCCTTTAGTATTTCTTGAAGTGCTCTCTTAATTTCTGTTTATCTGTGAATATTTTGAACTCTCCATCATTTTTGAATGCCAGTTTTGCTGGATAGAGGATTCGTGGCTGGAAGTTTTTTTCTTTTAGTATTTTGACTATGTCTTACCACTGTCTTCTTGCCTCCATGGTTTCAGCTGAGAAATCAGCACTTAATCTTATTCTGCTTCCCTTTTATGTGATGGTTTTCTTATCTTTTGCTGCCTGGAGTATTTTCTCTTTGTCTTGAGCATTGAACATTTTGACAAGTATATGCCTTGGAGTTGGCCTTTTGGGATTTATACTATTTGGGATGTGCTGTGCTTCCTGGATATGCTCATCCATCTCTCTCAATAGGGTTGGGAAACTTTCAGTCATTATTTCCTTCAACACTCCTTCTGTTCCCTTTCCTTACTCTTCTCCTTCTGGGATGCCCATAATGCATGTGTTTGTGTGTTTTGTATTATCGGTTAATTCCCTGAGTCCATGCTGGATTTTTTCTATCATTTTGTCTCTCTGCTCTACTATCTGTTTGAGTTCAGATGTATTGTCTTCCATATCACTATTTCTTTCCTCTACCTGTTCAAGTCTGCTATTATGTGAATCCAACGTCTCTTTGATTTCTTGGATTTTGCCATTGTTCACCATCATATCCATTATCTTTTTAGGCATGTTTGCAATTTCTTCAGTATGTTCTCCCAGTGTCTTCTTTATATCCTTAATCTATTTCCTTAACTTTTTAAGTTGGTCCATGATATTAGTTTGGATAGCTTTGTTTAGTTGTTCGATGTTCTGCATCACTTCCTGGTTTTTAATTTGTTTATTGGACTGGTCCATGTTTTCCTGTTTCTCAGAGTCATTTGTCTTTTTTTGTTGCCCTCTGGTCATCATATTATCTTGATGGGTTTGTTCAGTTGATTAGCTTTCCTCTATGATCTAGAGTTTTATTTGGCTGGTGGTTCTGCGTGTGAGTTAAGTTTTCTCTTTGGCACTTTTTCTTCTTATTTTTTTTTCCTTGCTTCTTTCTATGTTCCCTTGAAGGCAAAAGATTAGGGCCAGAGGAATCAAAAGATGTAAGGAAGGCAGAAGGATAATATTAATATTGATAAAAGTTAGAAGAGGGGCCAAATGAGACTTAATGAGGTGAATATTTATCTTGTCAGGCAGTGTAGATTAATAGGAAAAAAAGTGGAGTTCCTACAATGGACTGGGAAAACAAATGGAGGAATATATATATATAGTGATTTAGAAGGCTAGAATTATGTGGAGGGAGAGAAATATTAAAGAAAGGGCTGAAAGGAAAAAGTAATGGCAAAAAAAAAAAATCCCTTCCCTGTCCTCAAAGAGAACCCTCCCTCTTTTGGAGAGTATCCCCTCTTCTTGGCTCCACGGTGGCCCAGGGCTTATCCCTGGGCAGCTAGGCAAATCAACTCCCTCCCCAAACAGAATAACCCCTCCCCTCCACCGGATGCCAATTCGCCCCGCCTGTTCTGTTCACCCAAGATCCGAGGGGCTCCAGGCAGCCAAATCACAAGAAAATAAAACTTTCTTGCCCCACTCGTGGCTCCAACTGGCCATTTTACTTTTTTTCTCCCTAACCGTGTGGCTCAGCCGTCCATGCCAGCCACCACAGGCAGGCTTAAAACTCACGAATCTCTAATGTTCCATCAACGCCATTGATTCACGCAGATAGATGTCCCAGGCTTCTCATTCCACGCGTGCACAGCACAGACCCCCAGGCAGGACCCCGTCCGCAATCCTCCTTGCTCTGGGATCTTGCAGTGTGTGCCCTACTACACTAATGCCATCTTGGCCCCTCCTCAGAAAAAATATCTTCATCACATTTAAGCAAGCAAGCAGAGGTGTTATGTCATTGAGGAGCATAGTTGTGCTTGGCCTACAAATTGTGAGACTGTAAGGGGAAACATTCTGTTTTTGTATAAATTTGACATGAATTTATTAGATAAACATGTCTTTAAGTATTAGTTACTTTTATTACTTAATATATTAAGAAAGAGCAATGTATATATTCCATATAGATGTGTACATATAGCCTTTCAATTTTTATTTTATAAAAAGTGAAAATTTGGTTGAGAAGGGATGGTTGCAATTTACATTGCAATAGTACATCAGTACTGTTTGAGAATATAAGTCCCCCAGTGCTCCACAAGGTCTTAAACCGACTCTTGACAAACTCTGTGCTGCTGGTCTTTTGTGCCCAATCAACTCACGTTTTAATACCTCAATTCAGGCAATAAAGAAGCCAAATGGGAGCTATCACCTCATCCAGGACCTTAGAACCATTAATGAATCCACACAACCCATCGTTCCTTTAGTTCCTAAGCCATACAGTCTCTTGGACCACATACACCTGCACACTGCACACTACACTATTATTGATCTTAGGGATGCCTTCTTCACTATCCCTTTAGATGAAACTTCCCAATACATTTTTGCTTTCATGTAGACATACCCTGAGGAACCCCTAACCCCCCAACAGTTCATTTGGATGGTCCTTCCCCAGGGCTTTAGATAAGTCTTCATATTTTTGGACAGCTCTACAATGAGATCACTCTGACCTCCAGCTTCCCTCCAGTACCCTCCTTGAATATGTCAATGACTTTCTCCTTTGTAACCCCTCCTTACAAACATCTATAACTCACATTATCACTCTGCTTAAATTTCTCAGGGATAAGGAATATCACATCTCCCCAAGGACAAATTTTCAAAACTGAAGTAACCTTTCTAGGTCTTCATCTCTCCCCCTCACATAAACATCTAACCACGGATCAAATCCAACTTATCAGGGACTATCTCCTCCCACATTCCAAGGCAGATCTCCTTTCTTTCTTGGGTTGAATCAAGTTTTTCCATCTCTGAATTCCAAATTTGGGGCTTATATCTAAATCCCTCTACCAAGCCACCTCTGGCGACCTAAACAAACTACTCGATCTCCTTCTATCACTCAAGTCCCTTAAAAAACGGCCTAAAAAATGCACCTGCTCTAACTTTTCCTAACCTCACTAAACCCTTTTCCCTCTTTGTCAATACCCAACATGGATATGCACTAGGAATCTTAACACAACCCTACAGCCTTGATAATCAAGTCATTGCCTACTTCTCCAAACAGTTAGATCCTGTAATCCTTGGTTGGCTTACTTACCTCAAAACCCTCACTGCTGTTTTCTTTCTGGCATAAGAAAGCTTTAAACTATCTCTGATAAATCATCTGGATTTTTGTTCCTCACATTTCTAATCTCTTCTTTTAACTCACAAAGCTACTGCATCTATCTCACCCACCCACGTCCAAACCCTCCATGCAACCCTTCTACAAAATTCTGGAGTCTTCCCACACCACTGTCCTCCTCTCAGTCCTGCCACCCTCCTTCCCATTGAACCCAACCCATCCCCAGAAACTCCTGACACTAATCACATACATGATTGTAGTGAAGTGCTTGATCTCTTTGCCAAATCCCTTCCTGATATTTTAGACACCATTCTTCATAATCTTGCTCATACATGTTTATTGATAGCAATTCTATGAAAATTACCAATACCACTCAGGCCAGATATGCTATTGTTACCTTAACTGAAACTGTTGCATCAGGTCCCCTTTCCCCTCAGCACAATCTCACAAGCTGAGCTCATTGCCCTCAGCACAGTATTAGTTAGAGGCAAGGAATAAGCCCTAAACATCTACACTAACTCTAACTTTCCATATCACATCTTACACTTACATGCACCTATCTGTCCAGTGAGAGGTTTCCTAAGTTCTAGCAGATCCCCCACTGTTAACAAAGATCTCATCATACAATTACTCAAAGTAGCATCACTGCCAACCCAAGCTACTATAATTCACTGCAAAGGGCACCAAAAATTGAATTCCCCTATATCTGCTGGCAATAACCATGCCGATGCTGAAGTCAAAGCACAGGCACCCCAACACTCCTTAGGTTCACCCTTCACTTTCACACCCATTCTCTTGGCACTTCCATGTCTTGCTCTCCCTTGTACACCTGAAGAAATCTCAGTTTCTCCTTATTGTAGCAAAACAAATTGAGGGGTGGGTCATGAAAAATGGAAAAATTCTTTTACCTGAATTAAAAACACATGACATGCTCACCTCCCTGCACAACCAGTACCATGTAGGACACAAAAAACTTTCACACCTCTTATAAAACTCTCTACATTACCCTGACATCTCAAAACACTTAAAAGAAATTCCAAAAAGCTGCTCTGTATGTCAACAAAATAATATCCATGGAGGCTCTACATCTCTCTCTTTCACAGCCCACCAATTTAGAGGTTCTAAGCCATTAGAAGACTGGCAATTAGACTTTACTCACATGCCACCTGTAAGGAAGGTTAAATACCTCTTGTTCTTGGTAGACCCTTTTCTGGATGTGTTGAAGCATTTCCAGTCACCTATGAGTAGGCTACTATTGTAATTAAAATTCTGACAACAGAAGTAATTCCCAAATTTGGCCTTCCATCTTCTCTGTAGTCAGCTAATGGAATAGACTTCACCTCACAGATCACAAAAGGGGTTTGTAGTGCCCTAGGAATTAACAAGAAGTTACATATTACTTATAGACCTCAGTCCTCCAGTAAAGTTGAGCATATAAACGGGATCCTAAAACAACACTTAATCAAATTAACAAATCAGATACAGACACCACGGACTGAACTTCTGCCGTTAGCGCTCATGAGAATTCGAACCCTTCCTTGTAAACCACACTTCCTAAGCTCCTTTAAAATCATGTATGGAGGCACTTTTACTCTTACCAATATACCCTCCCAGCCCTCAGATTTCAAAAGTGTATAGTCAGTCTAATACAAATGTGTTCATTCCTGTATCAACTAACTGACTCTACTATTCCTGCACTAGAAATTTCTCCTCCCTTGTTGCTTATTCATCCAGGTCACTGGGTATACCTAAAAGCCTTATACCCAAAGCCTTTAACTCCAAAGTGCATGGGTGCTTTTCTTGTCCTACCCACCCCCACTGCAGCAAAACTTTTAACAATTTTCCAGATTGAAGCCTGCTCCACCAACTTCTGTAGAGAGCAAACTATGAGACATTGAGGCTCAAGATAAATACACCTGTGAACCTCTGGGGTACCTATCATTGAAACTCATGAAGGACAGAGGTAACCACACACCAAACTCTGGAGTTATCACTACTTTTGACACCTCAGGTTCATTTTTCATTCTTTATACTTTCTTTCCTTGCCTACAAAGTACACCTAAACCTGGCAACATCAAAACAAATGGTATGATTCAGAGCCAAAACTTTTTGTAGTATTCTATCCTCACACTTAGCCAATTTTGTTGTCCCTTGCACCCTTTCACTCAAGCAATACCTTGATGTCATTCAGGACCTGTGGTTGGAAGGAGATTTCTCTGATTTTCACCCTGAAGAAAACCTCTTTTTCTCCTTTGCCACCCTCTTTCTTTTTCTTTACTGACTAAAGTCTCTCTACAATGGATGTCTTATATTTTACACTTCTACTCCTCTTTGTACTAAACTCTCAAAAAACCCCTTATAATCTTCTTACAGAAACTATCCAAACCTTAGCAACTTCAATTAGCCATTCTGATTGCTGGATATTCCCTGAGCATATTAACATCAGAACCATATCCCTGCTCACCTTTCGTTTAATTGCAGAAACTTTCCTACATGTTCACCCACTATATACTGGCTTTGGAGGCCAATGGGTTACAGACACCGCCCCACCCCCACCCCAGTTTACCAGGATAAAAAGATATACTTATTCTTCATCAGACCTTAAACATCTATCATTCAGGGGAAAATTCAAATTACATGTATGGTCACAATCCTAATGGACAGACCTTTTATATGTTTTAAATCCCTGTTCCCATGACCTTATGCAAATAATTTAAGGCAAATACCCACTACATCCTGTAATCACACACTATTCTTTAACACCACTACATAACACTGGCAAGGAGATTTTAAAATGCCTAATAAACATCTCAACTCAACCCTATTTTGGAATGACTCAGGCATCAATCAAATACTGCCTACATGTGTAAGTAACAAAAATTATAGTGAAGACATACAGAGCTTCAATAACTCTTATAAACAAACTGAGGCATTTGGGGTAGGAACACAATCTGGACAATGATATAATTTAATGAAATTAAACCTAGAAAAAGCACAAAAATTCTCTTCACTTTTCTTTTCTGAAATCTTCTCTGTCAGTCTAACCTAACATATGATACTTCCAAACCTCACTACTCTCCTTTATGTGTTAATGTAGTATATGGTGGAACTCAAATATTTAGCATTCCCAATCACGCACAATCTTATTTCATTCCCTCAGTTCCCTCAACAGCCCTAATGCTTGTGGGCATAGGTTTTTATTTTCTGTGTGGTAACACT
>JAKSZT010038925.1:0-14573 GCA_026826555.1 Tolypeutes matacus | reverse complement strand
CTTAAGGTTCCTGTTGGGAAGAATTGGTGTGGTCTTGTTTCCTTTCCAACTGCTCCTGAGAACGATCCAAAGAAGAACGCAATATACCGTGCTTTCTCCCCCAAATCTTGACTCCAAACTCAGGTGTGTAACTCAGAGAGGTGTTCCATTATTCCCATCCCCAGAGCCAGATTGTACAGATTTGGCTTGGGGGGTGGAGGGGCAGGAAGCAATCTGTAAAACTGAAAGCCCCCATTTTCTTCTCCAAAGAACTGATTACATTTACAACAGAATGGAGAAATTCAACCCTTAGGGAGCTCTCAAATGCAGTGAAATCATAGAGACCTGAGACTTAATTCATTTCATTCCTTCAGGAGGAATTGAAATAAATACTTTTACAGATGAGTAAAAACTAATAAAGTTTGTTGGCAGCAATTCACTTTAAAAGAAATGTAAAAGAATATTCAGGCAGAAAGAAAATAATCTCAGAAGGTTCAAGATTCAGGATGGACTGAAGAACAATATCTGTTAATTAAATTAATATATATGAATGTCAATTAAATGGATAAATGAATAATGATATCCGTGGCCTAGGACATCAATAAAGTGTTCAAATGCACCATAAAATAATATACAGCATAAGATGGGTAAATGGATATGTAGCAGTTTGATATCATTATGAATTCCAAAAATAGATATTAGATTATGCTTGTAAACTGGCCTGTTAATCTGGGCATGATTAAGTTATGATAAGGGAGTTGACTGAGCCAGAGTCGGTAGGGCTTTCAGCTATGTCCGTTGGTAGGTGGGTTCTCAGACATTAAAAGACATGGCAAAGGATAGAGTTGGAGTAGTTTTTGAGTTTGGATTTCTTATGAGCAACAACAGAAGTCCATGGGGTAAAGAGACCAGTGTTTTACCTGACAGTTCACAGCTGGCCTTGTGGAGAGAGGCAAAGCTTAGAGAGCCTCATAGTCTACAGCTGACCTTGTGGAGTAAACAGAGGAGATGAGCCCAGAGAGAAACTCAGCGATGAGAAGAGAGGAACTGTACACGCCTGTACCCTGACAAATGTTGGCAGCTGTCTTATTCCAAGACAGTTCCTTCCTGTGGTGAAGGAAGAAACTTATGCTTTCTAGCCTGGTAACTATAAGCTTCTACCCCAAATAAATACCCTTTATAAAGACCAACAGATTTATGGTATTTTGCAGCAGCACACATTTGGCTTACTCATACAGGATATAAAATGTTTAAAAATACATTATTTGGCAAGTCATTAACAAATAATAAGTGCAGATTTGGCAAGGGAAGCAAAAGTGTTTTAATACACTTGGCAATCTTTAAGCAATATTAAATAGTGCATCTGATCCATATTAATAGAAAAAAATTTTGATCAAATATAGTCAGTCAAAACAAAGTGTTCAGGATTTCCATGTTTGCCATTTAGGCAATTGTTCTGGGGCCACCTTATTCGTGCATATTTGGAAGCTGCACCTTTCTTATTCTTCAGAAGAAAGAAGGTTCCATCGTTGATTTATGGGATGCTGTTTTGTCCCCATCATAAATCAAGTGCTGTACCACTGCCCCATTTCCAAGTTATGAAGTCACCACACTGGATGTGATGCTCATTTGAGGCAAGGGGAGCCATAATTGATAGAATTATAAAAAAGGTGATGTTGTTGAACTTCAAATATTGGATGCTTAGATGATTGATATTGGATCTTTCCTGTTTTCTAATGAATGCATTCAATGATATAAATTTCCCTCTAAGCACTGCTTTAACTGCACACCACAAACTATGAAGAAGCATAGGACATTAGAGAAGCAGAAAGAACCACATAAGAAAAGGCTTGTGAGTGAAGCTATATCCACTTCCACAACACTACAGTCTTAAGATGAAGGCAGAGAATGTAAGAAAGTTGGGAAAATAGGTTCTCTGATGGCAAGCATTGTTTCCTCAAAATAACACTTCTATGAATGTAATTTCACTTTGTAGAAATTTGCATCATGCTTACCTAAGCATGAGGGAATCTATATAAGGAAAAAAGAATGAAGAAAATGAGTTTTGCCTGTTTGCATCACATGGTAGTCCTCCCCTTTAAGTGTATGAGTGTGAAGTGTTCTTGGAAATTAAACCTCATGAGATACCTGAGAAATAATCTTTCAGAGAAAACATTTGGGTTTTCATGAATTTGGAAAAGCTAGGGACGCATCAAGGAACATGCAAGAGTAAAACACTGTGTATGTAAGGAATATTGGAAATCCTTCAGTTAGTCATTTATTCTCGTTGAGCATGAAATATTCATACATTAGTTAGTATTGTAATGAACATGGGAATGCTTCCATCTGAAACAGAATCTCATGGAATATGAGAAAATTCAAACTAGAGAGAAAGCATATGAGTTTCCTGAATGCACTCCGCTCTTACAGTCATTAATTATTCCTCATTTTAAAAGCCATACAGGGGAACAATCATAGAAATGTCATATATGTGGGAAAGTTTTCAGCCTGAGAGAAACCCAATTTATTCATAAGAAAATTCTTACTGAAGAAATATCTTATATATGTGGGAAAGCTTTAATTCAAATGTAAAATTTCATATACAAGAGATTTCCTACTGCACAGAAACTCTATGCATGTAATGCATGTTGAAAAGCCTTTAGGTACAAATCATATCTCACAGAACATGTAAAAACTCATAGTGGACAGAAACAAAATGAATGTAAAGAATGCAGAGAAGCCTTCAGCCAAGAGAAATATTTCCTTAAATATCAAAGCATTCATTCTGGACAAAACCCAATATATAAAATAAATGTGGAAAATCCTTCAACCAGGAGGATAAAGTCATTAACCATCTGAGAATACATACAGGAGAGAAAGCCTAGAAATGTGATGGACGTGGGAAAGCTTTCATTCAGAAATCTAGCCTCGTTACACACCAGAGAAGACAAAATGGAGAGAAACCCTGTATATGTAAGGAATGTAGGCAAGTCTTCAGTAGCAAGTCAAATCTCACTGACCATGAGGAAATTAATAGTGGAGGGATGTGGAATAGCCTTCAGCCAGAAGCAGTATCTCATTAAACATTACAACATTCATTGGGAGAGAAACCGGTGAATGTAATGAATATGAATCTCCAAAGAATCTCCACCTCCAGTCTGTGCAACTTGTTGCCAATTTTTTAAGGAACTGGCTGTGACTGTGCAATTCAGGATGTCTTTCTCCTGTAGGAAAAGTGCTCTTGCAGTTTGTTCTGAGATCTGTTCCTCCCACACTTTCTTCCACACCCGTGTGTGATCAATTTCTTAACACTGATTCATGCATCAGAACTCGAGATTTCTCTTAAATTGTGTAAATATTGGCCTTCCACGTATTTCAAATTATCCTGGTTGTTTTCACTGGTTCTTCAATCCATTACAATCTCGGTAAGCATTTAAAAAATTATCACTTTACTTATAATGCTGCCCATTATTGTAGCATTTTCTTTCTTTTTTCTACTGTAAGTAAAAATCAAATATTTCACAATACATAATAATATTTGTAAAGATATATATATAAATATATATGCACATATGTGCATTTACTTACATAAATGATATACATATATATTTAATTTGCTTAGATTACTTAAATATTACACAGAAATTACAGGATTTCCCTTGTTACCAACCTTCATCAACTCCCACTTCATCCTGCCCAAACATCCTTCATCGGTGTGGCACATCACCCACAAAGGATATACACATCCTGGGGCCTTGTCACCAAGCATCAATCACAGTTCACATCGTAGACCACACTCTCTCCCACACAGTTCTGCATGGTATATGCTGATGTAAAATGGCCTACATCTGTCGACAGAACACCACTCAGGACAAACCCCTAGTCCTGAAAAAGACCGTGTATTTCAATTGCCGTTTCCCTCCCTGCCCCAAAAGCATCCAGCAGTCACCGGCTTCACCTCACTCTTATACTTTCTTCCATTCCTTGAATCACGGTATGTCTACAAAAGAATTCCATTAAGTCCACTCTAGTCCATAGGGCTTCCCCCAATCATGAAGGGCCTGGGATGGTGATTTCCACTACACCTCCCAGTGAGAGAGGGCTTATATCTCATGGGTGGAGTGGATGGGATTATTCTGCCTGCAGTTGCAGGCCCTCTCCAATCCCTGGGATGGCCATTGCCCATCATCGTCTCCTCACCAGATGACTTGGATGTGTACTTTGAGCTGTTGGGTAGGAGTTGCAGCTCCACTGAGATTCCAGGCACAGCTGACACATAGTTAGGCCAAAGGATCCAGTCTCTGGAAGTACACTTGTAAAGTACAGCATCATATAGAGGTTAGAATAGAAGGGACTGATGGATCATGTGCAGGGAGGACTTATTTGAGTCCAACTCTATCACTCTCAGGAGCACAGATTCCAAAGTAGAGCCCTCTAATAAGACATCAAGCTCTGGGGCCATCCCCACTTAGGTATGACCTGTGTGTCTCTAGAGCCCTCAGTAGCCCCTCTGTGTGGGGTGATATCCACTTTGGTGTTCTATGAGATTCTACTGAGGTGTGCATAAGCGTTACCTCTGGGATAACCAAAATAGAACCCACTGATAAGGCATCAGTCTCTGGGGCTATCCCCCCTTATATAGGACCAGGGTGTCTCCGGAGCTCTCAGGAACTCCAAAGAATGGGGTGATAGGCACTTAGATGTTCTATGAGCTCCTACTGAGGTGTGCATAAGAGTTACCTCTGGGATGACCTCCCAACTCTCTTTGAAGTCTCTTAGCCACATGAGCCCAATTCTCTTTACCTTTTGCACATTTATTTAAGGCCTTTTTCCAATCATGTTTCCAGTTCGTACTTGGTATTTATCCCTCGATTGCAGGAAAGCTCATCCCCGGGAGTCATGTCCCATGTTAGAGGGGAGGTAATGCATTCATATGCTGAGTTTGGCTTAGAGAGAGGCCGTATTTGAGCAACAAAGAACCTCTCAGGTCGCAACCCTTAGGCACCCCATAACAGTAGGTTAAGTTTGATTTACAGGAGCAAAGACTCATGAGATTAGTCATCAATACCAAGAATCCATCAGTGGGCCATCCTCTTTTGCCAGACACTGCTCCTGCATTCAGAGGACTGTTGCTGCTCCCTTGGAGAATGTGGCAGATCTCTCCAGGTTGGGAATTCAGATTCCCTCATTTATTGAGTGATTGTCTACACACCATGAACATGCTCCATCCCTTGATCATTTGAACAATTTTATGTATCTTTCATGTATATTCAGATGAACTTACTCCCATAAATTCCCCATCCCATACAATCCCTACCAATGATCCTCTGCAGCTCCCATTGTAACCCTTCTGTGATCTAATACTTCTTTGGATATGAAGCCCATATAATAACCAAATACAATAAATAGGAAAAAGTAATAATAATTATAAGCTTAAATGCAAGGGATAAGTACAAGGAAACTTAGAAGAAAAAAACACTAAACTTATAATAAAATATAATTAGCAGATTGGGCCATTCAAAAAAATGAACAAAAACTCCTTTTTTAAAAAAATTGTTCTTTTTTCCTTTTATCATGGTATTATCAGATGTCCAGTGTAATTGCTCTAAATGTGGTAAACCAGGAGATATGAAAAAGGATTGCCAAGCCAAAACTAGTGTAAGTGCTCTATTTAGTGGCAATAATAATTCAATACCAAGTTGCATGTGTCTGAAATGCCAAAAAGGGTTACACTTTGCCAAAGAATGCCATTCTAAATAGCATAAAAATGGTAGCCTCTTTAATCAGTCGGGCAACTTTGAAGCGGGCCTTGCTCAAGGCCCTCAGACAAACAATATGAGCACATTTCCCAGCCTTGCTCAAATTTACCTAGTCAGCAAAAGAGCAGTTCACTCCAGCCTGTAACAGAAATTAAGGCAGTTACCAAAAGCTGTACAGCTTTCCATCCTTCCTCACCTGAAATTAAGTTTATTAGTCATTCACTGAGTATACCCAAAATTAAGAACAGGAATTAAAAGGCTTACCACTGTAATCTGAACTTTTAGCATAAGTGTACTCCTAAAGAGTAGTAATCCAAAATATACATGTAAAATATCTATATAAAATGCTTAATTAGAGCTTAACTGTATTTAGGCTGTTTAAATTGTCCTGGATCATTGCTGATTATGAACAAAAGTGATTCAAAGAAAAAGCTTATATATTACAAGTAACACAGATTCCAGAAAACTTCTTAAAAACAGTAAAATCAAAGATGTGAAATGATGGAGGGCTTGAAGACAGCCTTACCAAAGGAGTGAAACTTATGGATCAAATTAGTAAGGTTTATGTTTCTGTTAGTGTGTCATAATTCTTTTGTCTTTGTCTGTTCAGTGTCAGTGTATATTTTGATACCTCTGGATGATAATATTAAATTGAAAAATGAAGATTACTATGAGAGCTCTATTCAAATGGCCAAAAATTAAATAAGTGCTTATATTAATATATAAATATGGAAATTAGTTTAAAATAATAAAAAGTTTTTTACTCAAATTAAATCATTATTCTAACAACTTTGTTTAATATTAATGGTAATTACATGTTGTCAGAAGTTTGCTTGGAAGTAGTTTCCAAAATCATTGTGGTAACTTAAATATGGAATGTATATAGAATGTGATTTTATTATTAAATAAAAGAAAGTCATTTTATCCTAAGATAAAATAACTAGTTATTAAAACAAAGTAAAATGTGGGACTAAACATGAATAAATATAAAAGTGCAAAAGGCTTGTGCAAAAGGAATTTCTATGGTCAAAGCTAAGTAAAATTTAAGCAGTCTATCTATAAAAATTTAAAAGATTTAATGTCAAACACAGTAATAATAGAAAGTTAAAGTGTTATTTTTTCTCAAAATTTATCAAGTCAGTAGTCTGTTTTAGTAAAAGTTTACAAAGGTTTCTCCTCAAAAATCAGTTTGCAATAAAGAAGTCTGTTTATCAAAATGGCTTGTTCTACTTTAAACTTATCCTTTCCATGAAGAAACAGGTATTATCACTTTTAAAAATAACACAGTGTTTGAACTTGCTTTCTCAAAGTGAAATCCTGAAAGATAGCTTTAATTTCAAACTGTCACAAATAATTTGGTCTTTTACCTAAAAAAAGTAAAATAATGAAAATAGTTAAATTCATGTGATGTCAGTTGAATGAAGTATTTAAAAATGTTGAAATACTAAAGATTAGTCCGAAATAAATGAAATTGAGAACAGAATAACAATAGAGAAAATGAACAAAACCAAAAGCTCATTCTTTGGGAAGATCAATAAAATTGACAAACCCCTTGCTAGACTAACAAAGAAAAAAAGAGCGAAGATGCAAATAAACACAATCAGAAATGAAAGGGTGGAAATAACAAATGATCTCACAGAAATAAAAAGAATCAGAAGAGGATATTATGAAAAATTATATGCCAACAAACTAGACAACCTAGCTGAAATGGACAAACTTCTAGAAACACATAACCAACCTGCACTGAAGATACAAGAAATACAAGAACTTAACAACCAATCACAATTAAGGAGAATGAAGGAAAATCCAGGACCAGATGGCTTCACAGGTGAATTCTATCAAGCAATTCAAAAAGAATTAACCCCAATGCTGTTTATATTCTTCCAAAAATTGAAGAGGAGGGAAAATTACTCAACACCTTTTATGAAGCCAACACCACCCTAATACCAAAGCCAGAGAAAGATTCCACAAGAAAAGCATGTTACAGACCAATCTCTCTAAAGACCATAGATGCAAAAATTCTCAACAAAATACTTGCAAATCGAATCCAACAGCATATCATAAGACTTATACATCACGACCAAGTGGGATTTATTCCTCCTATGCAAGGCTGATTCCACATAAGAAAATCAATCAATGTAATACACCAAATTAACAAATTGAAAGAAAAAAAAACCACATGATCATCTCAATAGATGCAAAAAAGTCTTTCGACAAAATCCAACAACACTTTTGGATAAAAATATTTCAAAAGATAGGAATAAAAGGGAAATTCCTCAATATGATAAAAGGCATATATAAAAAATCCACAGCCAACATCATACTCAATGGAGAAAGGTTGAAAGCATTCCCTCTAAGATCAGGAGCATGACAAGGATGCCCACTGCCACCACTGTTATTCAATAGTGTACTAGAAGTTCTAGCTAGTGCAATTGGACAAGACAAAAAAATTAAAGGCATCCAAATAAGGAAGGAGGAAGTAAAATTCTCACTGTTTGCAGATGACATGATCCTGTAATTGGAAAATCCTGAAGTATCCATGACAAAGCTACTTAAACTAATAGATGAGTTCAGCAAAGTGGCAAGATACAAGATCAACATGCAAAAATCACTAATGTTTTTGTACACTACTACTGAACAACCTGACAAGGAAATCAGGAGGAAAATTCCATTTTCAATAGCAACAAAAGACTTAAATACCTAGGAGTTAATTCAACCAAAGAAGTACAGGACCTATATGCAGAAAACTACAAAACAATGCTGAAAGAAATGATAAAAGACCTAAATAAATGGAAAGACATTCCCTGTTCATGGATTGGAAGAATAAATATCGTGAAGATGTCAGTCTTGCCTAAACTGATTTACAGATTCCATGAAATACCAATCAAATTCTCAACAGCTTACTTTACAGAATTAGAGAAGGCAATTATCAAATTCCTCTGGAACGGTTAGTGCACCTGAATTGCCAAAAGCATTCTAAAAAAGAAGAGCAATTTCGGAGGAATTTCACTGCCTGACCATGAAACATATTACAAAGCTACAGTGGTCAAAACAGCATGGTACTGGCATAAAGATAGACATTTCGATCAGTGGAATAGAATTGAGAACCCAGAAATATACCCTCACCTATATAGTCAACTGGTTTTTCACAAACCTACCAAGCCCACATTAATGGGAAAAAAACTGTCTCTTCAACAAATGGTGTTGGGAGAACTGGATATCTATAACCAAAAAATGAAAGAGCACCCCTATTTCACCCCCTATACAAGAATCAACTCAAAATGGATCAAAGATCTAAATATAGAAGCCAGGACCATAAAATTATTAGGAGAAAATGTAAGGAAACATCTTCAAGACCTTGTAGTAGGTGGTGGTTCCTTGAACCTTACACCCAAAGCACGTGCAACAAAATAAAAAATAGATAATGGGGACCTCCTCAAAACTAAACACTTTTGCACCTCACAGGACTTTGTCAGAAAGGTGAAAAGCAGTCAACTCAATGGGAAATAATATTTGGAAATCACATATCTGATATGGGTTTAATATCCAGGATATATAAGGAGATGTTACAACTCAACAACAAAAAGACAAATGCCCCAATTAAAAAATGGACAAAAGACTTGAATAAACATTTCTCCAAAGAAGAAATACAAATGGCAAAAAAGCACATGAGGAAATGCTCAACATCACTCATGATTAGGGAAATGCACATCAAAACTACAATGAGATATCATTTTACATCCACCAGAATGGCCACTATTAAAAGTACAGATAACTACAAGTGTTGGAGAGGATGTGGAGAGTTAGGAACACTTCTTCACAGTTGGTGGGAGCGCAGAATGATATACCCACTCTGGAGGACTGTTTGGAAGTTCCCAATGAAGTTGAATATAGACTTGCCTGTGACCCTGCCATACCACTCCTGGGTATATACCCAGAGGAACTGAGATCAGTGACACGAACAGACATCTGCACAATGATGTTCATATCAAAATTATTCACCATTGCCACAGTTTGGAAACAACCCAGGTGTCCATCAACAGATGAATGGATAAACAAACGGTGGTCTATTCACATGATGGAATATTATGTAGCTGTAAGAAGAAATGAAGGTGTAAAGCATATGGCAACATGGAAAAACCTGGAGGACATAATGTTGGGTGAAGCAAGCCAGACACGAAAGGACAAATACTGTATGAATGCATTACTATGAACCAAATATATTGTGTAACATCTTGTTTGTTCCAAAATATATATATATATATGTATCCATTACATTTATTTGAGAAATGTATATATTTATTCATCTGTGTTTACTTTTTAGTTCTTAATGGTTTATATTTTCAATTATTAAATGTACAAATAAAGTTTCAAAAAAAATAAAAATAAATAAACACGACAACAACAACAAGAAAAACCTAATAAGTTTGCTAGCAGCAACTCACTTTAAAAGAAAAGTAAAAGAATATTCTTCAGGCAGAAAGAAAATAATCTCAAGTTTCAAGTTTCAGGATGGATTGAAGAACAATATCTGCTAATTAAATTCGTATATCTAAAAGACTATTGAATGGATAAATTAATAATGATATCTGTGGCCTAGGACATCAATTAAGTGTTAAAATACACCATAAATTAATATGTAGCATAAGATGGGTAAATGGATATGTAGCAGTTTGATATCGTTATGAATTCCAAAAATAGATATTGAATTATGCTTGTAAACTGGTTTGTTAATCTGGGCATGATTAAGTTATTATAAGGGCTTTGACTGGGCCGCAGTCAGTAGAGAGTTGAGCCCCTCCCCTTGGTGGGTGGGGTATCAAACATAAAAAGACATGCAAAGGACAGAACTGCAGTAGTTTTGATGTTGGTGTTCTAATGAGCAAGGACAGAAGTCCCCAGGGAAAAGAGACAAGTCATTCACCTGACAGTTCACAGATGGCCTTGTGGTGAGAGGCAAGGCTTAGAGAACCTCATGGTCTACAGCTGATCTTGTGGAGGAAACAGAGGAGCTGAATCTAGAGAGAAATGCAGCCCTGCAAAGAGAGGAAACCAAGAAGCCTGAACCCTTGCAAATGTCGGCAGCTGTCTTGCTCCAAGATGGGGTAACTGACTTTGGTGAAGGAAGAAACTTATGCTTTATGGCTTGGTAACTATAAGCTTCTACACCAAATAAATACCCTTTGTAAAGACCCAGAGATATCTGGTATTTTGCATTAGCACACCTTTGGCTGTGTAAGGCAGGATATAAAATGTCTTGAAATATTTTATTTGGCCAGTCAATAATAAATAATATGTGCAAATTTTGAAAGGCAAGCAAAACTGATATAAATTCCCTGGTAAACTTTAAAGAATATTAAATAGTGCATCTCATCCAAATAAATAGAAGAAAAAAATTCAACAAAAATAATCAGTCCTAAACAAAATATTCAGGATTTCATGCACTGACATGTTAGCTTTGGTCTGGGGCGACCTTACTCATGCATCTTTGGAAGCTGCACTTTTCTTCTTCTTCAGAAGCCTGAAGGTTCCAGGGTTGATTTCTGTGTTGTTGTTTTGTCCCCATGATAAATCAAGTGTTGTATCACTTCCCCATTTCCTAGTTATGAAGTCACCAAACTGGATGTGATGCTCCTTTGAAGCAAGAAGAACCATGAATGATAGAAAAAATTAAAAGGAGATATTGTTGCGCTTCCCAAATTGGACGCTTAGATGGTTGATATTGGATCTTTCGTCTTTTCTAATGAACACATTCAATGCTATAAATTTCACTCTCAGCACTACTTTTTCTGCACCTCACAAACTATGAAGAAGCATAGGATATAAAGAAGCATAAAGAACCACATAACAAAATGCTTGTGATTGAAGCTATATCCAGTTCCACAAAGTACAGACTAAAGATGAAGGCAGATTATGTCAGAAAGTTGGGAACGTATTTTCTCTGCATGCAAGCATTGTTTCCTCAATATAACACTTCTATGAATGGAGCTACACTTTAAAGAATTTGCATCATGCTTACCTACGCATGAGTTTATCTAGGTAAGGAGAAAAGAATGAAGGCAATGACTTTTACCAGTTTGTGCCACATGGTAGTCCTCCCCTTTAAGGGTAATGAGTGTGAAGTTTTCTTAGAAATTCAAACTCATGTGATACCTGAGAAGTAATCCTTCAGAGAAACCGTTTGGGATTTCATGAATTTGGGAAAGCTAGAATCACATCAAAGAAGCATGCAGGAGTAAAACCCTGTGTATGAAAGGAATATTGGCAATTCTTCAGCCAGGTATTAAATCTCATTGAGCATGAATTATTCATACATTAGTTAGTATCATAATGAACATGGGAATGCTTCCATCTGAAATAAAACCTCATGGAATATGAGAAAATTCAAACTAGAAAGAAACCATATGAGTGTCCTGAATATAGTCGGCTCTTTACAGTCATTTTTACTCTTCATTTTAAAAGTCATACAGTGGAACAAGCATAGAAATGTAATACATCTGGGAAAATTTTCAACCTAACAGAAAACCTCTTTATTCATCAGAAAATTCTTACCAAATATAAATCATATATAGGTGGGAAAGCATTAATTCAAATGTCAAATCTCAGATACAAGAGAATTCCAACTGCAAAGAAAGCCTATGCAAATATGACATGTAAATGCCTTTAGGTACAAATCAAATCTTCCAGAACATGAAAAAACACATAATAGACAGAAACAAAATTAATGTAAAGAATGCAGAAAATCCTACAGCCAAAAGCATCAGTTCATTAAACATCACAGCATTCATTTCTGAGAAAAACCCTATATATGCAATGAATGTGGAAAAAAATTCAACCAGAAGGAAAACTTCATTAACAATCTGAGAATATATACTGGAGAGATTACCTATGAATGTGATGGATGTGGGAAAGTTCTCATTCAGAAATCAAGCTTCATTACACACCAGAGAAGGCAAACTGGATAGAAACCCTATATAGGTAAGGAATGTAGGAAAGCCTTCAGTAGCAAATCAAATCTCACTGAGCATGAGAATATTCATAGAGATGGGAAACCCTAACCATGTAAGGAATGTGGGTTAGCCAGATTCCGTATCTCATTAAACATTACAACATTCATACTGGAGAGAAACCCTGTAAATATAATGAATGTGTATCTCCAAAGAATCTCCACTTCCAGTCTGTGCAACTTGTTGCCAATCTTTTAAGGAAGCAGATGTGACTGTGCAATTCAGAATGTCTTCTCCTCTTGGAAAAGTGCACTTGCATTTGTTCAGAGATCTGCTCCTCCCACATCTTCTTCCACACTCATCTGTGTTTAATTTGTAACCACTCATTTATGCATCAGAACTCGAGATTTCTCTTAATTTATATTAAGATGGGGTTTCCACTTATTTCAAATTATCCTGGTTATTTTCACACATTCTTCAATCCATTAAATTCTCGGTAAGCATTGAAAAAATTACCATTTAAAAAATAATGTTTCGCATTTTTGTAGCATTTTCTTATTAAGCACCCCAACTATTGATTTTTTTTTTCAATTTTTTCACCTGATTCTGATGTGGATTCAAGTTTAACAACCACTGAACTACAGTGGCCTGCTTTCAACTTAACTCCAATTTTTCTTGTAATTTAAATCAGAAATGATCCTTTCATAATTAATGATATATTCCTAAACTCAAATATATTAAGTTAGAAATTTTATTTATATTCTTAACCTATACTCCAATATTTTTCTCATATGTGATAGGGTGTGGGATGGATGAAACTAGAGAATGCATGTATTTGCAAACAGAAAAATTGTACCCAAATAATCTGCCAATGCAGGTAATTCTGAGGAAGGAGGAATGGGGGTTGTAGCTAGAGAAGGAATTTGGCTGTGTGCCATAACAGACATAAAACATTTTTATATTTTTGAGTAGATAATTTGGTTATAATTTAAATGAAATTATGAAAATAGTACACAATGAAATCATACAAAGTAGTAGATTTGAACATATTAATTTGTATCTGCAACATTACTGGGGTGGCACTTTCCCTCACTTTAGAAATACTCTCCCCCATAAAGGAAAAGTGCCCACTCCCCTTTGCTCCCTCCCCAGCTGACTGAGTGGTTGGAGACCTCAATCAGCAAGAGTGAGCACAGAGCACGAGGAGCATAGACACGACGATGTGATGTCCACACTGCTCTCTACACGTGTATGGTTAGAGGGCTGTTAGCACCACAGGAGAAGACTGACTTCCTGCTGCTTACTCCTAAGTGAAGACTGGCTAGAGTGACTCACATCAGTAACTGACACTGTGAGTGCTGAGCATGGCTTTCTCCTTGTCCTCCTTTGTGGATCAAGAACCTATGACGATGGTTTTCATTGGGGCTCTGAGAGTTTGGTTCCCAAACAGGACATTCCTGGCTTGGAGGACCTGCAGTGAATATGTGTTAGAGTCCTGCTTCTCCAGTTGTTCAAGTGCTTCTTCCCATCCAACCTCTCCATTGTCTTCTGGGATTGACGAGGTCTGCATCATTTTCAACACTGTTAAAAACGTGTTGAAATTTTGATATTTAATTAGTCTGAGAAATATCTGGCATCGGCACCCTCTGAGGTTTTCTGCAAACATGAAACCATCTCACAACCTCACTTCTCTTCTTGCCAGCCATATGCCCAAGGACTTTCTGGGATTCCTGGACTATTTTTTAGGGTCACTGGCCTAATGTTGCTCATTCTGGTGATGTTATTTGTGTAGCCAATGCTTTAATGTGTATTTTGATATTTCCTTCCTGACACCAATATGGTTCATCTTGGATTGCTCTTTCTTTAGCTGCCCCAAGATTGGAGAAGG
>JAKSZT010038920.1:0-18123 GCA_026826555.1 Tolypeutes matacus | reverse complement strand
AAAAAAAAAAATCCTTAAATTTTTTTTTCTTTTTCCTATTATCACTGTATTATCAGATGTCTAGTGTACCATGACACCTCCCCCCTCTCATTCCCCAGTGTCTCCCAAATTTTCATTTAATTTTCAAAGAAGTTTTAGGTCACAGCAAAGTCACACACAGAATTCTAGAGACTCCCATCTCCCTTCCCCACCCCATATTAAAACCTTTTTTTATAACTGTTATACAGATAGTAAAATATAGCAACTAAACATTGTTAATGGTTTACAGTATAGTTTACAATTTAGATAGTACACTTTAATAATTTTTGATGATATTTAACATGTCCTGTGTCCATTACTGTAAGGTAATGAAAAACCATTCCCATGACCACTAAGTAACTCATTTGATCTTAACTCTTCCTTCCTCCCCATCCCCCTGGGGCATATGACACTCCCCTGCCTTGACTCATGGGATGACAAGATTCATAGTTACATGCCCTGGGTATTCCAACCTGCCATTTCTAATCTAACCACCTATTAACCCTGTGCCACCAAACCCAATAATATCGCTACCCATCTGTCCTATCCTTCAACATACAACTCTATCCCTTTACCATAGATTAGTCCATTTGGGTGATGGCTCACAGCCTTCTCTTCTCTTTCTCTCACTTGTTAATGTATCTTTCAGACAATGGTTCTCAGAGTCTGCACACTTTCCTCAGATCAAATCAGTGAGGTCATATACTGTTCATCCTTCAATGCCTGGCTTGCTTCACTGAACATAAGGTCTTCAAGATTCATCCACGTTATTCTGTGTGTTAGCACTTTATCCCTTTTTACAGCTGAGTAATATTCCATTGCATGTATGTACCAGATTTTGCTTATCCATTCATTTTTGATTGGCACCGGGGGCTATCCAACTTTGGCAATGGTGAACAATGGCGCTATGAACATTGGTGTCAATATATCTGTTCGTATATTTGCCCTCAGTTCTTCTGGGTATTTACCCAGCTGTGGAATTATTGGATCATACAGAAGATCCATTGTTAGTTTTCTGAGGAATCACCAAATTGTCCTTCACAGTAGCTGGACCATTCCACAATTCCACCAGCAGTGGATGAGGGTTCCTATTCCTCCACGACCTCTCCAACAATTAGAGTCCACTTATTTTTAATAGCTGCCATTCTGATGGGTGTAAATGGTATCTCATTGCAGTTTTGATTTGCATTTCCCTGATAGCAAGCGATATCAAGCATTTTTTCAAGTGCATTTTAGCCCTTGGTATTTCCTCCCTGGAGAAGTGTCTTTTCAGGTCACTTGCCAATTTGGAAAATGTGTTGTTTGTCTTTTTATTGTCAAGGTGTAGGATTAATTTATATATGCAAGATATTAGGCTCTTATCAGATATAGAGTTGGCAAATATTTTCTCCCATTGGGTAGGATGCCTTTTTATTTTCTTAATGATGTCCTTTGAGGTGCAGAGGTTTTTAATTTAGAAGAGATTTCATTTATCTATTTTTTCTCTTGCTGCTTGTGCTTTGTCTGCCAAGTTCATTAAACCATTTCCTATTAGAAGGTCCTGTAGATGCTTTCCTACATTATCTTCCAAAATCTTTATGGTTTTTGATCTTATATTTAGATCTTTGCTCCATCTGGAGTTGATTTTTGTATAAAGTGTGAGATGGTATTCTTCTCTCACTCTTTTGGATATGGATCCAAACACCACATGTTAAAGAGCCCATTTTCTCCCAACTGAGTGGTCTTGGTAGCCTTGTTGAATACCAGATGACTGTATATGCAAGGATCTGTATCAGAACTCTCAATTTGATTCCATTGGTCAGTAGGTCTATCCTTGTGCCAATACCATGCAGTTTTGATCACTGTAGCTTTGTAATGTTTTATAGTCTGGTAATGTGATACCTCCAACTTCATTTTTCTTTTTCAATATGTCTTTGGCAATTTGGGGCATCTTACCTTTCCAAATATATTTTGTGGTTAGTTTATCCAGTTTCTTAAAAAATATAGTGTTGATTTTTATTGGGATTGCATTAAATCTGTAGAGTAGTTTGGGTAAGATAGACATCTTGAGGATGTTTAGTCTTCCGATCCACAAACAGGGAATATTTTTTCCATTTATTTAAGTCATCTTTGATTTCTGTTAACACTGTTGTGTAGTTTTCTGTATATAAGTCCTCTACATTTTTAGTTAAATTTATTCCTAGGTATTTGAATCTTTTAGTTAGTATTGTAAATGGCATTTTTTTTTCTTGATTTCTTCCTCCGATTGCTCATTATTGGTGTACAGAAATGCTACTATTTTTTGAGCATTGATCTTATAGCCTGCAACATTACTGAACTCCTTTGTAAGTTCCAAAAGCTTTGTTGTAGCTTTCTCTGGACTTTCTATGTATAGGATCATGTCTTCTGCAAATAATAAATTTTTTACTTCTTTTCAAATCTGGATGCCTTTTATATACTTTTCTTGACTCAGTGCTCAAGCAAGTACTTCTAAGACAATGTTAAATAAGAGTGGTGATAGTGGACATCCTTGTCTTGTTCCTGATCTCAGAGGGAAGGCTTTTAGGATTTCACCATTGAAGATGAGGTAGCTTTGGGTTTTTCATATATACCCTTTATCATATTCAGAAAACTTCCTTCTAATCCTATCTGTTGCAGTGTTTTTATCAGGACAGATTGCTGTATTTTGACGAATGCTTGTTCTGCATCTATAGAGATGATCATGTGTTTTTTTCTTTCAGTTTACTTGTGTGGTATATTACATTGAATGATTTTCTTATATTGAACTATCCTTGCATACCTGTGATGAAACCCACTTGGTCATGGTGTATAATCCTTTTGAAATGTTGTTGAATTCAATTAGCATGTATTTTGTTGAGGATTTTAGCATCAAAGTTCATTAGAGAAATTGGTCTGTAATTTTCCTTTCTAGAGGTATCTTTGTTTGGTTTTGGTATTAGGTTAATGTTGGCATCAGAGAATGAATTAGGCAATATTCCTTTTATTTCTATTCTTTGGAAGAGTTCAAGTAGAATTGCCATTTTCTCTTTCTGGAATGTTTGGTAGAATTCAGCTGTGAAGCCATCTGATCCTGGGCTCTACTTAGTTGGGAGGTTTTGATGACTGAGTCTATCTCTTGACCGTAGTTGGACTGTTGAAGTCATTAATTTCTTCTTTCACCAATGTAGGCTGTTTGTGTGTTTCTAGAAATTTGCCCATTTACTCTAAATTATCATTCTTGTTGGCATATAATTTTCAAAGTGTCCTCTTATGATGCTCTTTATTTCTTTGGGTTTAGTAGTGAAATCCATTTGCTCATTCCTTATTTTGTGTATTTGCAACTGTTCTCTCTTTTTCTTTGGTAGTCAGGCCAAGGTTTTTTCAATTTTATTGATATTCTCAAAGAACCAGCTTTTCGTTTTGTTTACTTTTTCTAGTGCTTTCTTATACTCTATTTTATTTAATTCTGCTATAATCTATGTTACTTCCTTCTTTCTACTTCCTTTAGGTTTAGTTTGTTATTGTTTTTCCAATTCCTCCAAGTGTTCAGTTAGGACTTCAATTTTAGCTCTTTCTTCTTTTTTCATATATGTATTTTTGGCTATGAACTTCCCTCTCAAGACAGCTTTGGCTGCATCCCATAGATTTTGATATGTTTTGTTGTCATTTTCATTAGTTTCAAGGTAGTTACTGATTTCTTTTGAGATTTCCTCCTTGACCCACTGTTTGTCTAAGAGTGTGTTGTTTAACTTCCATCTCCTTGTGCCTAACCTGTTTCTCTGGCCTTTATGTTTTCCAATTTCATTCCATTTTCATCAGAGAAATTACTTTGTATAATCTCAATATTTCTGAATTCATTGAGAATTTTTCTGTGGCTTAGCATTTAGTCTCTCATGGAGTATGATCCATGTGCATTTGAGAAGAATGTAAATCCTTCTGTATTTGGGTGCATTGTTCTGTATATGTCTATTAAGTCCAGATCTTTTAATGTGTTGTTGAGAGTCTTTGTTTCTTTGTTGATTCTTTGTCTAGATGTTCTGTCTAATGATGATAATGGTGTATTAAAGTCCCCTGTTATAATTGTAGAGGCATTTATTTCTCCACTTAGCTTTTCCAGAGTTTGCTTCATGAATTTTGTGGCACCAAGATTGGTGTGTAAATGTTTATGATTGTTCTCTCTTCTTGAAAGATTTCCCCATTTACTAATATATAGTGTCCATCTTTGTCTCTTACAACAGTTTTGCATTTAAAGTCTATTTTTTTCTGATATTAAAATAGCTACTCCTGCTCTTTTTTGACTATTGTTAGCTTGTAAAATTGTTTTCCAGATATTTACTTTCATCCTCCTTGAGTCCCTGGGTCGAACGTGGGTTTCTTATAGATAGCATAGATGGATCATACTTCTTTATTCATTCTGCCAATCTGTGTCTCTTGAGTGGTGATTTTAAGCCATTAACATTCAGTGTAAATACTCAGAATGATTTTCTTACTTCAGCCATATTTTTTTGGGTTTATGTATGTCATATGTGGTTTTGTGTCTGTTTTTTGTATTTTCAATTGTATTCAAACTCTCCTAATTCTTGATTTTTTCCTTTCAAGTTGTAGAACTTCCTTTAGTATTTTTTGAAGTGCCAGTTTCTTATTGACATACTCTCTTAATTTCTGTTGATCTGTGAATACTTTGAACTCTGCAACATTTTTGAATGTCAGTTTTGCTGGATACAGAATTCGGGGCTGGAAGTTTTTTCTTTTAGTACTTTGTCTATATCATACCACTGTCTTCTTTCTTCCATGGTTTCACTTGAGAAATCAGCACTTCACCTTATTGTGCCTCCCTTGTATGTGATGGTTCTCTTTTCTCTTGCTGCCTTGAGTATTTTCTCTTTGTCTTGAGCATTGGACATTTTGACAAGTATAAGCCTTGGAGTTGGCCTTTTGGGAATTATAGTGTTTGGGGTGTGCTTTGCTTCCTGTATCTGCACATCCATCTCTCTCAACAGGGTTGGGAAGTTTTCAGCCATTATTTCCTTTGACACTCCTTTTGTTCCCTTTCCCTTCTCTTCTCCTTCTCGGATGCCTATAATGTGTATGTTTGTGTGTTTTGTGTTTTCAGTTAAATCCCTGAGTTCCTGCTGGATTTTTTATATTTTTTTCTCTATCTGTTCTACTATCTGTTTGATTTCAGCTGTATTGTCTTCCACAGCACTAGTTCTTTCTTCTGCTGTTATGTGAATCCAGCATCTTTTGGATTTCTGGGATTTTGACATTGTTCACTATCATATCTCTTATCTTTATGCATATGTTTACAATTTCTTCAGTATGTTCTCCCAGTGTCATCTTTATATCTTTAATCTCTTCCTTCAATTCATTGAGTTGGTTCATGATATTTGTTTGGGAATCTTTGATTAGGTGTTCAATGTTCTGCATATATTCCCGGTTTTTAGTTTGTTCATTGGAGTGGTCTGTGTCTTCCTATTTCTCAGTGTGTTTCCTGGCAGATGTAGTAAAAAAAACAGTAACTCAATCTGATCTTAAAGAAATGCTTATTCAAATGTTGGCTTTTGATAATGCTAACAGTGATTGTAAAAAGGCTTTATGTTTGATAAAGGCAAGTGGAAGAACTATACAGGATTATCTAAAAATATGCCAAAATATTTGGCCTAATACCTATAACATGAATCTTCTTGCAACTGTTCTAAAGGGATGTAGTCCTCTGATTAATCATTTAAATTGCTTTAAATGTGGAAAACCAGGTGATATGAAAAAAGATTGCAAAGCCAAAACTAGTGTAAGAGCTCCATTTAGGAGCAATAATAAATCAATACCAAGTCGTGTGTGTCTGAAATGCCTTAAAGGGTTACAGTTGGCCTAGGAATGCCATTCTAATTATCATAAAAATGGTAGTCTCATTAATACATTGAGAAACTTCCAAACGGGCCTTGCTCAAGGCCCTCAGACAAACAGTATGAGCACATTTCCCAGCCTTGCTCAAATTTACCTAGTCAGCAACCGAGCAGTTCACTCCACCCTGTAACAGAACTTAAGGCAGTTACCAAAAGCAGTACAGCTATCGATCCTTCCTCAGCTGAAACTAAGTTTATTACTCCTTCACTGAGTATACCCAAAATTAACACAGGAATTGAAAAGCCTTTCACAGAAATCTGAACTTTGAGCCTAAGTGTACTCCAAAAGAGTAGCAATCCAAAATATAGATGTTAAATATCTGTATAAACTTCTAAGTTAGAGCTTAACTGTATTTATGCTGTTTAAGTTGTCCTGGCTGGTTGCTGATTATGAACAAAAGTGTTTCAAAGAACAAGCTTATATATTACAGGTAACACAGATTCCAGAAAAAATCTTAAAACCAGTAAAATCAAAGATGTAACATTATGGAGGGCTTGAAGACAGCCATATGAAAAGAGTGAAAATTACGGGTCAAATTAGTAAATTTTATGTTTCTGTTAGTGTGTCATAATTCTTTTTGTATTTGTTTCTTCAGTGTCAGTTTATATTTTGATACCTCTGGATGGTAATATTAAATTGATAAATAAAGATTATTATAAGAGCTCTATCCAAATGGCCAAAAATTAAATAAGAGCTTATATTAATAAATAAATATGGATATTAGTTTAAAATAATAAAAATAGTTATACTCAAATTAAATCATTATTCTAACAAGTTTGTTTAATGTTAATGGTAATTATATGTTGTCAGAAGTTTCTTGGTAGTAGTTTCCAAAATCATTGTGGTATCTTACATATGGAAGGTATATACAATGTGCTTTTATTATTAAAGAAAAGAAAGTAATTTTATTCTAAGATAAAATAACTAGTTATTAAAACAAAGTAAAATATGGGACAAAGCCAGAATAAATATAAAAGTACAGAAGTCTTTTGAAAAAGGAATTTTTGTGGTCAAAGTGAAGTAAAATTTAAACAGTCTATCCATAAAAATTTAAAAGCTTTAATGTCAAACAATGTATTAATGTAAAGTTAAAGTTTTATTCTTTCTCAAAGTTTCTCAAGTCAGTAGTCTGTTTAAGTAAAAGTTTACAAAGTTTTTCTGCTCATTCTGTATGTACTAAATAAAGTCTGTTTTATCAAAATAGCTTCTTGTAGGTTATCCTTATCATTTCCATGAAGAAACAGGTCTTATCACTTTTAAAAAGAACACAATGTTTGAACCTGCTTTCTCAAAGCCAAATCCTGAAAGATAGCTTTTATTTCAAACTGTCACAAATAACTTGGTCTCTTACCTAAAAAAAAGATAAAATACTGAAAATAGTTAAGTTCATGTGATATCAGTTGAATGAAGTATTTAAAACTGTTGTATAATTTAAAAAATTTTCTAATTTTATAATAATAAAAGTTGTATGAATAAAATGTTCATAGGAATACTTTAAAAGTGTATAAAATTCCTGAAAATATAATAATGTTTCAATATAATAGTAAATAAAATATAATGTTATTAAACATAATTTTTAGTTATAACTACAAGAAGAAAGCAGCCATTAAAGGATAACAGTGTAGTGCATAACCATAATTATAGTAAAATAAAATAACACCACTGCAGCATGCAGTGGTCCCAAACATTGCTAGTTTGTTGCAAAAAATTAATACCCAGTTGTGTCACTATCACTTCGTTTTAAAACTTGCTTAAGCTTTCTTTAATATTTTCATAAACAAGTCAAGCCAGCCCACATTCCCCTTGTTGTAAGATAGCCAAAAATAAATCAAGTTTATATTCAACAGTGTAAGCAACAGCCACAATTCTAATTATAATGTTAACAACAAAACCAATGCAAGTATTAAAATTACAAGTTTCTATATTACCCCACACCCCAAAAAGGAAATACTAATTTGTTTTTACCTCTGCCTCCTACTATACAAAATTAAAAAAATTTAGGTCATTCTAATCATGCTACTAAGAATCTTAAATGCTTAAGAAATAAAAGTTTATTCATTGGACGTCTGTTGTTGTATAATCTACTGTAGTTATGAATTATGTATAATATACTTAAATACTAATCAAAACTTCAATACAATACATTGCATATATAAATAATTTAATAATTTGTTTGTTACACATAAAGATATTTTATTAAGTATATATATATAAATCTTTTGTTTTAAATTTGAACAGCCCTGAAACTATATATCTCTTTTAAAAAAAGGTTTAGTAATTATTGTTCAAGGCTAAAATTAAAGCATCATGCAGAAAACTTTGTTAATCAACAAACCAATGCCTTGCTAGTTAACACTTTTCACATTTCAGGAAAAATATTGGAAATTAAAATACTAAGCACATCACGGATGTTTTGTAACAAATAAAAAAAAAATAAAGTGCATTTGAACAGGTGTTGTATTCCTTCCTCTGGGCGCTGGCCACTCTCACAGGGATTGATGCACAAACCTTAAAATATACTGCCCAGGAAGTGTTGTGTTCCTTCCTCAGGAGGCTGGCCCCTTCCTCAGGAATTAGCATAATACACCCAAGTTGACCTCTATACTATCAAATTCATTAATCCTAAACACAGTCAACCAAAACTCTAGTATCAGTTGCTAAATCAACACTTCCCAGCTAAATCCTAAATATTGGTAAGTATATATATATAAAACTGTTCTACTTATCTGACATTTTGTAGCTTTGTTCAATATTGACTTAATCTTTTAATTAGTTATGTTATTTGTTTCTCACCATAATTGTCAATATAAGCTTATTATACTAAATATATATTCACATTTATCTTCTATCTATCCAGGTCTCTAGGGAAAAATAAGCCAAGCATATCAGGGTATCCTCTGATTTAGTAAGCCTATGAATATATGTATACTTATCATAAATAATTAACAGTTAAACCTCTATAAATGCCACAATAACAAAAAAGGGGGAAATGGTGAGGTGCAAGAAAGAACAATTATATCAAGCATTATTTACAGTAAATTTTTTAAGCCAAAGATCAGAATAATATACATCAGTAGCAGAGCATTTCGGGCAAAAATCAGGCAATAATACAGAAACAAATATTGGACAACTAGTTTACTGAAAGCATAAAAATAATAATCAATGGAATAAGGTCAAAGTTAACTTATGATATAGGGTCAAGGTTTTGCTCTTATCATTACAGATAAAGGAGAACAGATTTGGGTCGTGTCCAGACGTCTGAAACGAAGACATAAGCAAGCCGAAGACGCTAACACCAAAAGCAGAAAAGATGGTAATTTCTAAAAGGCAGAATGTCACTCTAACACAGTTATTCCTTGCTATGCTTATCTTGACAACCACAGCAGTAAGTAGTGCACTTTCACATAATTGTACATATTGGGCTTATATTACTAATTCATCTAATTTAGAATTTTTGGCTTGGGGGACAAATCCTACCCTGTTTATATGAATCAGTCTTTTCCTTTTCCTGGGCCCATTGAGTCTTTCCTTCCTTTAAAACATGATGAGGAAGTGAAATTTATTAAAATTTAACCTTGCCTTTTCTTGAATGACCTAACTGCATAGGATCCATTGATCCATGTACACAGCCCCAAAATCATAGTACAAAGTCATAAATGACATACATACCATGTTTCATCTGAGATTGTGCTCTTTAATAGTTCATATAGAATTGTAAAGAATTGGGCCCTTTTAGGGATACTGAAACCTAATGCAAACACAACCATAAGTAATTCAACAAAAACAACTAATGAGAGCTATCATTATATTTAGAATTTTGGGGACATCATAAGTATAAATACGTCACTAAATTGGACTCATCAGGGAAGATTTATCCCACAACTGTGGGACACAAAACTTAACAAAACTAAAAATTATTTCTGGAAATTATTTTTGGGAACTAGCCCAATTTTTTAATGACAAGGCAGTAAAACCAATATTACCAGTTTAAAAAGAAAATCCACTTATTTTCTTAAATTATGTTTACAGAATCCCATTTTTTTAATAGTAGGAACAGTGAGCATTAATCAAATATGGTTTTTCTGCAGTAATTGCTTCTGTTACACTTGTGTATCAAAGTATGTTTTACAGGAGAGTTCTACTGTGGTTCAAATAGGATGTCAGAGTCGTGGAATTTGGCTTCCAATTTGCATGAATCACTGCTGGCCTTCTTCCCCAGAAAACCAAATCCTTTGGCACTTTCTAAATCATTATTTGAAAAGAACCAAATGTTTAAGTGGATTAATTATAGCTGCTGTATTAGGGCTTATAGGTATTATTACAGCTGCTGCTGTGGAAGGAAATGCCCTAAATGAGAATATCCAAACAAGACAATATGTTAGAAATTGGCATCATAATGCTAGGGAGTTATGGCATAGTCAGGCATATATTGAGAGCAGATTAACAATAGGCTTAATGACTTAGAGATGGCTGTTACACAAATGGGAGATCAGGTATATAATGTAAATTTAAAACAAGGTTTGAAGTGTGATTGGAATGAAAGTGCTTTTTGTATCAGTCCTCTCCCATACAATGATTCCCATTATGAATGAGAAAACATTAAAAACCATTTAACTGGCCTTCACACAAATTTATCTATAGTAATTACAGATTTGTAAAAGAAGATTTTGAGCATGTCTCAGAATCAACTTTCTCCACTTCCAGGTAGCATATTTCGGCAATCAGTGACAGATCAATTAATTAAAATAAACTCCCTACATTTGTGGAAATCAGCCTCTGTACTTGCTAACTTCAGTGTGATGAGCACTGGTGTTCTGATACTCCTAACTGCTGTCCCACATTAATAGGGCTGAAGAGGCCAGCCTTGCCAATTACTTGATTCTCCTTAAAACCCTTAACTTTCAAACCCCTGTCCATGGAGCTTGGCTGATGGCCAGTGATGGGTAAGACCATCAGAATAGGGCAATCTAAGACAGGCACTGTCACCCTGGACAAAAAAAAAAAACATAAAATGGGGAATTGTTTGGAAAGATGCTGGGAACCAGAGCATAAATGGTTAGGCATTTAATAAGCATGCTTGTTGGGAGAGAAACATTAGTAAATGTCTCCAAGTACAGTGCATGCTGCAGACGTCAGTGGGAGGAGGGAAAGTGGAATGAACAAACCACAAAAATGTTATTCTCTGAATTCCCAAGAAAGATTGTCTGGGAACACAGAAACAGGCAGCATTCTCATGTACCAAGCTGAGGAACTACTGAAGGATGCCCTACATTTGTTATCACGTGTGTAATACAAAAACAGCTTAAGCCTAAATGAACTTGCCTGCATTCCACATGGAGTGAGGTACCCTGGTCCTTAACTTTCTTTGTATCATTCCAGCACCATCTACCTCCACATTGAATTACAACAGCCTGCTTTCTACTTCACTCCAATTTTCCTCAGTATTTTAAATCAGAAATGATCCCTTCATAATGAGTTAATATAATTCTAATCTCAAGTATTTTAAAAAGTTAGAAAATTTATTCATATTCTTAAGTTGAAATCCAATTTTTTTCTCATATGTGCTAGTGTGTGGGATGGATGAAACTAGAGAATGCCTGTATTTACAAACAGAAATGTGTTTGTAAAAAAAGGCTTGTGAGTGAAGCTATATCCCTTTCTACAACAGTACAGACTTAAGATGAAGGCAGAGAATGTAAGAAGTTGGGAAAATATGTTCTCTGACGGCAGCATTGTTTCCTTAAAATAAAACTTGTATGAATGTAATTTCACTTTGAAGGAATTTGCATCATGCTTACCTAAGCATGAGGGAATCTATGTAAGGTAAAAGAATGAAGATGATGTGTTTTGCCAGTTTGACCCACATGGCGGTTCTCCCTTTAAGTGTAATGAGTGTGAACTTTTCTTGGAAATTTAACCTCATGAGATACCTGAGAATTAACCTGTATACATACATTGACAGGCTTACTAAATCAGGGGATACACTGATATCTTGGCTTATTTTGGCTAGAGTCCTGGATAGATACCAGGTAAATATTAGTACATATTTAGTTTAATAAGCATATATTGATGTTTAGAATGAGAAAGAAATAACATAACCAATTAAAAGATTAAGTCAATATTGAAAAAAGTTGCAGAATGACAGATAAATAGAGCAGTCTTATATATACTTACCAATATTTAGCTTTTAGCTGGGAAGTCTTGAATTGTTGAAGTAGCATCTGATACTAGAGTTTTGGTTGACTGTATTTAGGATTAATGAATTTGATAATATAGATGCCAACTTGTGGGTATTTTGCTAATTCCCGAGGAAGGGGCCAGCCTCCTCAGGAAGGAACACAACCCTCCATGGGCAATATATTTTAAGGTTTATGCATTAATTCCTGGGAGAGTGGCCAGCTCCCCATGGGAAGAATGCAACACCCATTGAAATGCACTTTATTTTTTTTAATTTGTTACAAAACAACCTTGATCTCCTTACTATTTTAATTTCCAATATTTTTCCAGAAATGTGAAAAGTGTTAACTAGCAAGGCATTGGTTTGTTGATTAACAAAGTTTTCTGTATGATGCTTTACTTTTAGGCTTGAACAATATTTGCCGGACTTGTTTTTTAATACATTTAGTTTCAGGACTGTCAACACTCAAAACAAGAGATTTACATATACATTTAATAAAACACATTTATGTGTAATATACAAGTTATTAAATTACTTAAGTATGCAATGTATTGTATTAAAGTTTTGATTAGTATTTAAGTTTATTATACATAATTCATAACTATAGTAGATTATACAACAGACATCCAATGAATAAACTTATATTTCTCAAGCATTTAAGATTATTAATAGCATAATTAGAATGACCTCAATTTCTTTATTTTGTATAATTTGAGGCATAGGTTAAAACAAATTTGTATTTCCTATTTGGACTGTGGTGTAATACATTAACTTGTAATTTTAATACCTGCATTGGTTTTGTTGTTAACATTATAATTAGAATTGGGGCTGTTGCTTACAGTATTTATTGTTAGCTATTTTACAGGAAGGGGATTGTGGGCTGGCTTGACTTGTTTAAGAAAATATTAAAGAAAGCTTTAGCAAGTTTTAAAACAAAGTGATAGTGACATAACTGGATATTAATTTTTTGCAACAAACTACCAATATTTGGGACCACTGCATGCTACAGTGGTGTTATTTTATTTTACTATATTTTACTGTTATGCACTACCCTGGCAGCCTTTAATGACTGCTTTCTTTTTATAGTTATAATTAAAAAATATAATTAATAGCATTATATTTTTATTTAATGTTACATGGAAACATTATTAAATTTTCAGGGGTTTTATACACTTTTAAAGTATTCATATGAACTTTTTATTCATATAACTTTAATGTTATAAAATTAGAAAATTTCTTTTAATTATACAACAGTTTTAAATACTTCAATCAACTTATATCACATGAACTTAACTATTTTTAGCATTTTATCTTTTCTTAGGCAAAAGACCAACTTATATGTGAGTTTGAAATAAAAGCTATCTTTCAGGATTTGGCTTTGAGGAAGCACGTTCAAACATTGTGTTCTTTTTAAAAGTGATAAAACCTGTTTCTCTATGGAAACAATAAGGTTAAAATATGAGAAGCTATTTTGATAGGGATGAGGTTAGGATTAGGGTTAGGGTTAGTGTTAGGGTTAGGTTTAGTTTAGGGTTAGGATTAGGGTTAAGGTTAGCGTTAGGGTTAAGGTTAGCGTTAGGGTTAGTTTAGGGTTAGGGTTAGGTTAGAGTTAGGGTTATGGTTAGGGTTAGGTTTTGGGTTAGGGTTAGGTTTAGTGTTGGTTAGGTTTAGGGTTATGGTTCAGATTATGTTAGGGTTAGGGTTATGTTTAGGGTTAGGTTTGGGTTAGAGATTGGGTTAGGATCAATTTAGGGTAGTTAATGTTAGAGTTAGCGTTAGGGTTTGTTAGCATTAGGGTAAGGTTTAGGTTAGGGTTAGGGTTAGGGTTTAGGGTTAGGGTTAAGTTTCTGTTAGGTTTTGGTTTTGGAATAGGGTGTAATAAACTTAGTTCAGTTGAAGAAGAAGTCACAGCTGTGCTGCTTTTGGTACCTGCATTAATTTCTGTTACAGGCTTGAGTGAACAGCTCTATTGGTGAATTCGTAGATTTGAGCAAGACTGGGAATTGTGCTCATATTTTTTACCTGAAGTCCTTGAGCAAAGCTTGCTTCTAAGTTCCCGACTTATTAATAAGACTACCATTTTTATGATGTATTGAATGGCATTCCTTCACCCAAAATAACTGTTTATGCATTTTGGACACACACGTTTGACTATTGATTTATTATTGCCGCTAAATGGAGCTCTTACACTCGTTTTGCTCTGCAATATATTTTCATATGACCAGGTTTCTCACATTTAAAGCAATTTAAATAATCAACAACAGGACTACATCACTTTAGAGTGGCTTCAAGATGGTTTATATTATAGGTATGAGACCCAAAGTTTTGGCATGTTTTTATATAATCCTGTAAAGTACTTCCATTTGCCTTTATTGGATATAAAGCCTTTTTACACTCACTGTTAACATTATTAAAAGCCAACATTAGAATAAGCACATCTTTATGATCAGATTGTTATTGTCTTGATGATTACATCTACCCACCTTGCTATAAATTCAGCATAGGGTTCAGTATTTCCTTCAACTATTTTAAAAAATGATTGTACAGCCTTTCCAGGGGTGGGTTGTAGGCACCAGGCATCTAGGCAGCACAATCGCACTTGTAAAATGACAATATTATCATATTGAACTTGGCAAAGAATTTCAGCCCATTGCCCTGCTCCTAATATTTGTTCAGAAGTAATAGGCACTTGTGGATTTTGCTGTTGATTTCATCGTGCTGCAATATTAGCTTTATCTACCCACCAAGTTTTAAATTGTAAAAATTCTGCTAAATTAAGGAGAGATTGAGCTAACAAATCCCAATCCTAGGGTATTAATTTGTTTGCTTGTGCCATTTCTTCCACCAATTCTGAGTATAAGGAGAATCTACACCATATTGAGTGCATGCTTTTTTAAAATTTTCGATAGTTTTAAAAGGAATAAGAGCATGCTCATATTGTACACCCCTTGGGGATTGTTAGCATCTACTGGAATTTGAGTTACTTTTACTGGAATAGTAAAAAAAATTGCACAGCCTCTGAATTTCCTTCTCTACTTCCCTGGGCGATACTTTTCATAAAATTGAAGAGGATGGTGTTGGCCCCAAAACAGAAACCTTTGAAGGGTCATCAACTGTTGTAAAGAATGGATTAGTAGGTACCTTAGGAGGCACAGACGCTGGTTTAAAAGACAATAAATCATCTTTTGGAGTGGAAGGCTTAATGACCGCTGGAAAAGTTCCATAAACTCCCTTTTTCTTTTTTTCTTTTTATTAGACATGAGTTTATCTGTTTTTGTCTGTTCATTAATTTTTTCAGATATATTTTCATTAAAATTATCATTAACTTGTTCTACTACAGTGTGAGCAATAGCAGTGTCCATTTTAATAACTTCATTTTCATATGACTATAATCGTTCAAGAGCAACAGAAATAAGACCATACATAACAATGTTTCTGTACAACAGAAAAGAGTTCTAGTAACTCTAGGGTCGTGACAGATACCCCTGTATTCTTTAACAGAGTTTTCAAAACTTGGGAATATTCCTCTAGCCAAGTCAGCTGATTACCCAGTACCCTGATGATTAAGACTATTTGACTCTCCAACAGAATGCAAGGACCATCTGACCCAGCAGTCAATGTTTCCATGACACTTATCCAGAGAAAAGGCTAGTCATGCCCCACGTTGGGTGCCATCTGTTGTAATTCATTGTGGAAGTAGATGCTGCATGGAATGATCCAAAGAAAGTTTGGGATGAAGGGACCTCACTCCATGTGGAATGCAGGCAAGTTTATTTAGGCTGAGGCTGCTTTTTATACTGCAAAGCTGATAACAAAAGTAGGGCATCGTTCACTTGGTTCCCAGCTTGGTACTTGAGACCGCTGCGTGTTCTGTGTTCCCAGACAGCCTTTCTTGGGAATTCAGACAAAATATATTAGTGGTGTGTTCATTCCGCTCTGCCTCCTCCCACTGATGTCTGTAGTATGCAGTGTCCTTGGAGACATTTACTAATATTTCCCTGCCAGGAAGCATGCTATTTAAATGCTTAACCCTTTATGCTCTGGATCTCAGCATCTTCTCCAACAAGGGAATTTGCATCATTCTTACCTAAGCATGAGGGAATCTATGTAAGGAAAAAAGAATGAGGGCAAAGAGTTTTGCCTGTTTGCTCCACATGGTATTCCTCCCATTTACCTATAGTGACTGTGAACTTTTCTTGGAAATTCAACCTCATGAGATACCTGAGAATTAATCCTTCAGAGAAACCACTTGGGGTTTCATGAATTTGTGTATGTTAGAGTCACACCAAAGAAAAATGCAGGAGTAAAACCCTGTGTATGTAAGGAATATTGGAAATCCTTCAGCCAGGCATTAAATCTCATTGAGCATGAAATATTCATACATAAGTTAGTATTGTAATGAAATGGGAATCCTTCCTTCTGAAAAAAAAAAAGCCTCAAGCAATGTGAGAAAATTCAAACTAGAGAGAAATCATAAGAGTGTCCTGAATGTAGTCTGCTCTTTACAGTCATTTTTCACTCCTCATTTTGAAAGCCATACAGAGGAACAAGCATAGAAATGTAATAGATGTGGGAAAGTTTTCAACCTAAAAGAAAACCTCTTTTTTTTTAATTTACTTTTATTGTGGGTAAAAATAAAAATTCTCACAATATATACAAACATTTGCAAAATGATATATAAATATATATGCATATATGTGTATTTGCTTACAAAAATGTTATTTATATATATATACATATATTTTAAGAGGTGCATAGATTACCCAAAATATTACGCAGAACCCACTGGGATTCCCATGTTGCCCACCTCCCACACCTCCCACCACATCCCCCACAAACATCTCCCACAAGTGTGGCCCACCACCCTCAATGAACTTACACATCCTGGAGCCTTGCCACCAACCATAGACCACAGTTCACACTGTAGACCACACTCTCTCCCACTCAGTTCTGAGTGGCGTGTGCTGATTTAAAATGGCCTACATCCGTTGCCACAACAGTACTCAGGACAACCTCCAACTCCCAAAGAAGCCCTGTATTTCAACTGCTCATCCCCTCCCTACTCCAAAAGTGTCAAGTGGCCACTAGCTCCACCTCCTTGTTATAATATCTTGCATTGCTAGAATCACCATATGTGAACAAGAGAATACTATCAAGTCCACTCTAGTCCATAGTTCTTCCCCCAATCCTGAGGGGACTGGGATGGTGATGTCCACTCCAACTCCAAATGAGAGGGCTTATATCCCATGGATATGGTGGGTGGGATGATCCTGCCTGCAGATGCCGGCCCTCTCCAATCCCTGGGATGGACATTGCCCATCGTTGTCTCCTCACCAGGTGACTTGGATGAGTCCATTGAGCTGTAGGGTAGGAGTTGCAGCTCCACCTAGATTTCATGCACACCTGGCACATAGGTAGGTGGGAGGCTCCTGTCTCTGGAAGTATACCTAAAAACTCCAGCATCACATATAGGTTTGAATAGAAGGGACTGGTAAACCATGTGCAGGGAGGACTTATTTGAGTCTAATTCTGTCACTCTCAGGAGCACAGATTCCAAAATAGAACCCACTGATAAGGCATCAGTCTCTGGGGCTATCCCCCCTTATATGAGACCAGGTGTCTCCAGAGCTCTCAGGAACCCCTCTGAGTGGGGTGATAGGCACTTAGATGTTCTATGAGCTCCTACTGAGGTGTGCGTAAGAGTTACCTCTGGGATGACCTCCCGACTCTCTTTGATTTCTCTTAGCCACTTGAACTCATTTGTCTTTACCATTTCCCCCTTTTATTCAAGGTCTTTTTCCAGTTGTGTTGCCAGTTGGCACTTGGTATTAATCCCTCGTTGCCAGGGAGGCTCATCCCCGGGAGTCATGTCCCATGTTGGGGGGAAGGTAATGCAATCATATGCTGAGTTTGGCTTAGAGAGAGGCCACATTTGAGCAACAAGGTGGCTCTCAGGTGGCAACCCTTAGGCACCCCAAAACTGCAGGCTAAGTCTCATTTACAAGAGCAAGAACTCACAAGGGTAGTCATCAATTAAAAAAAAA
>JAKSZT010038919.1:0-10761 GCA_026826555.1 Tolypeutes matacus | reverse complement strand
TTCTTAGGTCAGCATGATGCAAATTCCTTCAAAGTGAAGTCACATTCATAGAAGTGTTATTTTGAGGAAACAATGCTTGCCATCAGAGAACTTATTTTCCCAACTTTCTTACATTCTCCGCCTTCATCTTAAGACTGTAATGTTGTGGAAGTGGATATAGCTTCACTCACACACCTTTTGTTATGTGGTTCTTTCTGCTTCTCTAATGTCCTATGCTTCTTCATCGTTTGTTGTGTGCAGCAAAAGCAGTGCTTAGAGGGAAATTTATATCATTGAATGCATTCATTAGAAAATAGGAAAGATCCAATATCAATCATCTAAGCATCCAATATTTGAAGTGCAACAATATCACCTTTTTAAAAATTCTATCAATTATGGCTCCTCTTGCCTCAAATGAGCATCACATCCAGTTTGGTGACTTCATAACTTGGAAATGGTGCAGTGGTACAGCACTTGATTTTTGATGGGGACAAAACAACACCCCATAAATCAACCATGGTACCTTCATTCTTCTGAAGGATAAGAAAAGTGCAGCTTCCAAATATGCACGAAAAGGTGGCCCCAGAACAAATGTCTAAATGGCAAACATGGAAATCTTGAACACTTTGTTTTGACTGACTATATTTGCTGAAATTTTTTTTCTACATAGATTCCAAGGGGTAAAACAGTCTCCACTGGCTTCATGGGCTTACACAGGCTCCAAAGGACCCACAGGCTCCACTGGCCTCCATGGCATCCACAGGCTACATGGACTCTACGGTTTCCACAGGGAGCACATGATCCACAGATATCAGTGGCCTCCAGGGCACTTCATAGGCTCCACAGACCTCCACTGGCTCCAAGGACTCTACAGGCTTCATGGACTCCACTGGCATCCATTGGCTACGTACATTCAATTGGCTCCATTGTCTCCACATTCTCCTCGATCTCCATACCTCAGCACGCTCCATGGACCCCATGGGATTCATGAGATGCACAGATTTCACAGGCCTCAACTGTCTTCACAGTCTCCATTGGCTCCATAGATACTCAGGACTCCATGGAATCCCTGATCCCCATGGGTTTCATGGTCTCCAGGGACTCCATGTGCTCCTCCGGCTCCATGGGTATGCACAGGCTCATCATGCTCCACTGACTCAATGGGCTCCACAGGCTCCAAAGGCTCTACAGTCTCCACAGGTTACATGGGCCTGCACAGGCTCCACAGGCCTCCATGTGTTCCAAAGTCTCCACTGTTTCCATAGGCTACACAGGCTCCATGTACCTGCAAAACTCATCAGGCTTCCACAGTCTCCACAAGCTCCACAGTCTCCAAAGGTTCCATGGATTCCATAGTTTACACAGGTTCGAAGGACCCCAGAGTCTTTAGGGCTCCACAGTTTCCACTGGCTCCATGGGACTTTATGTTCTCCTTCACCTTCACAGCCTGAACAGGCTCCACATGTTCCACAGGCTCCACAAGCTTTCATGGGCTCCAAGGGTTCCACAAGATTCCATGTGTTCCACAATTCCAAAGGTTCCAAGGGCATGCACAATCTCCACAGTCATCCATGGGCTTCATGGGCTCCACAGGCTCCACACGTGTGCAGTCTCCATGGGCTCAATGGGCTCTAATGGCTCCATGGGTCTCCACATGTTCCAAAGCTCCACAGGCCTCAATGTGATCCATGGGATCCACATGCCCCAGGGGCTTCTCAGACTCTATGGTTTCCATTGGCTCCACAGAATTCAACAGGTCTACTGGTGCGATGGTCTCCATGTGCTCCACTGACATCCACTAATACCAGGGTGGCCATGGCTCCACAGGCCCCATGGAACTGAACAGGCTCCATACTGTCCAAGGGCCCCACAGTCTCCATAGATTCCACTGGTCTGCACAGGCGCCACAGGCTCCATGGGCCTGTATAGGCTACACATGCTTCATGGGCTCCACAGAATTCATGTGCTCCACAGGCTCTATAGCTGTCCACAGGCTCCACAGGCAACACAGGCTCCAATGCATCCACAAAATCCTTGGGCTCCATGATCTCCATGGTCTGCACAGAGTCCACAGGCTTCTATTGGCTCCACAGGCATCACAGTGTCCACAGACTCCACATTTTCCAAGGTCCTGCACAGGCTCCACCGTCTCCATGGCCTCAACCAGATTTCTCGGACTCAACAAATTCCATAGCCTCCACAATCCCCCTGGGCCTGCACAAGCTCCATGGGTTCCAATTGGTCAACAGGCCTGCAGAAGCTCCACAGGCTCCCTGTGTTTGAAATGCTACACACACTACACTGGCTGGCACAGGGTCCACAGGCTTACACTGTTGCCATGGGCTTCATTGGCTCCACAGGCCTCCACATGCCCCACGGTCTCCAGAGTCCCCACAGGCTCCATGGACTCCACAGTTTACATAGTTTCCAAGGGCTTTTCCCTAATGCTCAGTGAATACAGTTGGACCTTCAGTTTAGAGAATGAACAGAGAGAGAGACTTGTTTCATTGGCTGCTTTGCATGAGTTTTTACTTAAAATCAACTTCAAGACACTGGTTTCACATAACTCTATGTGAATACAGGAGGAACTTCAAGTTTGAAATGTAAGTAAGATACTTGTTTGTTTGGCTGCTGTAACCATTGGGGAATTTGATGTAATTATGAATTCCAAAAATATAATTGGATCATGGTTGTAAATTGATCTGTTAATCAGGGCATGATTAAGTTATGATGAGGGCATTGACTGAACCACATCATCAGGGCATTGAACCCCACCCCTTGATTGGTGGGGGAATCAAATATAAAAGGCAAGGCAAAGGACAGTTGAAGCAGTCTTTTGAGCATCAGTTTCAATGTTGGAAACAAGGCCCCAGGAGAAGAGAAGCAAGCCTTTCACCTGTCGTCTACAGCTGACCTTGTGGAGGAAACAGGAGCTAGGCCCAAAGAGAGATGCAACCTTGGGAAGAAAGGAACCCCAGAAGCCTAAACTCTGGCAAATGCCGGCCGCTGTCTTGTTCTAACAAGTGGCAATGGACTGTGGTGAGAGAAGAAACTTAATGCTTCATTGCCTGGTATCTGTGGACTTCTACCCCAAATAAATACCCTGTATAAAGACCAACTCATTTTTGGTATTTCCCATTAGCACCCCTTTGGCTGACTAACACAGCTCCTATGCACTTGCTTTCATGCACAATGTCAAAACACTGCTTTTACTTAATGCTATTCCAATGAAGTGGTTTCTTCAGGTTTTAGAACTAATAGGATACGCATTTCATTGACAGCTATGCACTTGCTTGGAGTTACAACACCTTCAAAACCTGTGTTTTAATCTAAAGCTCTGTGAATCCAATATCTTCTTCACATTTAAGAAAGACCCTTATTTCCTTGCCTGCTATGCACTTGACTTCACTTACAACCCATGTCAAAACAGCGCTTTTACCTAATGCTATACCAAATGCAGTCGTTTTTTCACTTTTGAAAACTCAGTAAGATTGGTATTTCATTTTCTGCTATGCATGTGTTTTCCCTTATAACACCTTCAAACAATGTATTTACCTAACACTCTGTGAATACAGGAGGTACTTCATCTTTGAAAAGTAAGTAAGATACTTGTTTCCTTGGCTGCTATACACTTGTTTTCACTCAAAATGTCAAAAACCTGCATTTACCTAATGCTCTGCCAATGCAGAGGTCTTCATTTTTTTAAGTAAATAAAATACTTCTTTCCTCTGCTGCTATGCACTTGTTGTCACTTACAACCAATGTCAAAACACTGCTTTTTCTATGTGAATGCTGCAGTTCCTTCCTTTTTGAAATCTATGTAAGATTCTAGTTTCTTTGGCTGCTTTGCATGTGTTTTCATTTACACTCAGCTTCAAAGCACTGTTTTTATCTAATGCTCGGTGAATGCACTCGCTTCTTCACTTTAGATAACCTATATAGAAATTTGTTTCATTGGCTGCTTTGCACGTGTTTTCTCTTACAATGAACTTCAACACACTGGTGCCACTGACCTCTCTGTGAATGCAGGAGGTATTTCACGTTTGTACGGTAGGTAAGATACTTGTTTTTTGGCTTCTATGCACTTGCTTTCACTCACAATCAATGTCAAATCCTGCTTTTACCTAATGTTATGTCAATGCAGTGGTTTGTTCAGTTTTCAAAACAAAACAGGATACTCATTTCATTGGCATCTATGCACTTGCTTGGAGTTACAATGATCTTCAAAATCCTGGTTTTAACATAAAGCTCTGTGAATCCAGGTGGTTTTCACATTTGTAAAGTAAGAAAGATACTTCTTTCTTTGGCTTCGATACCCTTGTTTTCACTTACAACCAACGTCAAAACACTGATTTTACCTAACGATATGCCAATGCTTAGTTCCTTCACTTTAGCAATATAAGTAAGATTTGTGTTTAATTTCCTGCTATGCATGTGTTTCCACTTACAATCACCTTCAAGACACTGGTTTTACCTAATATCTGTGAATAGTTTAGGTACTTAACTTTGAAAGTTAAGTAACATCCTGGTTACCCTGGCTACTGTGCACTAACTGTCACTCACAATGTCAAAAGCCTGCATTTACCTAATAATATGCCAATGGAGTGGTTTCTTCAGTTTTCAAAACTAAGCAGTATACACACTTCCTTGGCAGCTAGGACATTGCTTGGAGTTACAGCTCCATGGGTCTCATAGGCACCAAAGGCCTCCACAGGCAATGCATGCTCCATGGGCTCCATGGGTCTGCACAGGCTATAAAGGCTCCACAGCCTCCAGAAGCTCCTTGAGCATGCACAGCCCAAATGGCTCGATGGCACAAAATGGGCACCATAGGCTCCACAGTCCTCCTCAAGATCCTCAGCCTCCTCAGCCTCCTCAGCCTCCACAGCCTCCACTGTCTCCATGGGCCTACATAACATCCATGTGCTCCATGGACTCCACATTTCTCCAAGGGCTCAACAGACTATGCCAGCACCATGAGCCTGCATTGTCTCCATGGTCTCCATGAGATATAGAGGCTCTGTAGGCTCCACAGTCTCCACGCGTTCCATGGGCTCCATGTGCACCTGTGACACCATGGGCCCCACATGTTCCACAGGCCTCCACAGCTGCCATGGGCTCTAGCGGGTTATAGGCCTAAACAGGATCCACAGGCCTCTACGTGCTCCACAGGCTCCCCAGTACCACACAGACACTATGGACTCCACAGGGTACTCTGGTCTACACAGGCTCCACAGACATCCACGTGTTTCACAGCCTCCACGGGTTCCATCAGCTCCATGGGTTCCAATTGCCCCTACATTCTCATAGACTTCACAGTCTCCCTCTCCTTCACAGATTTACACAGGCTCCACCGGCCTCCTTGGGCTCCATAGTCATCACAGGCTCTTCATTCTCCTTGGCCTCCAGAATCTCCACCAGCTCCATGGACTCCATGGACTTCACAGATTCACAGGTTCCACTGGCCTGTACAGCATCCATGAGCTCACTGGGCTCCATGGGTTCCACAGATCTCTAGACCCCATGGGCTGCACCACTACTTTGGCTCCTCAGTCATCACAGGTTCTACTGGCTCCATAGGCTCCACAGGTGTCCATGGGTTACATGTTTTCCCCAGGCTGCACTTACTTTATAGTGTCCTTGGGCTACATACTTCAAAATGACCCATGGATCCACAGGCCTGTACAGGCTCACAAGCTCCCTGGGCCTGCACAGAAAACTCCATGGGCTTTCTGAACTCCATGGACTTGAGAGACTTCATGTTCTCCAACGCCTCAACCACTTCCACAGGCCTGAACAGGCTCCACATGCTTCTACAGTCTCCATGGGCTCCACATGCTCCACAGTTCTGCATAGGCTCCATGGTTTACACAGGGTCCACAGGCTACATGAACCTCCACAGGCTCCAAAGTCCCCAAAGTCTCCACTGGCCCATAACGCCTCCACAGTTTCCATGGAATTTATGTTTTCCACAGGCAGCACATGCTCCCCAAGTGTCAATGAACTCTAGGGGCCTCCATAGGCTAAACAGGCCTCCAGTGGCTGCACGGACTCCACAACCTCCATGGGCTCCACATGCACCACAGGCTCAATATTTATGCACCAGCGCCACAGGCTTCACCGACTCCACATGCTCTACAAGCTCCACAGACTACACGTGCTCCTCCGGATTCATTGGCCTGCACAGGCTGCATGGACTCCAAGGGCTTCAAAGGCTGCACAGGCTCCATGGGTTTCTTGGCTCTGTGAGCTCCACTGGCTCAACACGTTCCACATATTCCACAGGCCTGCACAGTTGTGTTATACTCCATGGGGTTTATAGGACTCTACACGCTCCACAGGCTCCATGGTCTCCACAGGCTACACGTGCTCCACAGGCTCCATGGGTATACCCAGGCTCCACAGATTCTACTGACACCAGAGGTTCTATAGGCTCTACAGACTCCAAGACTACACAGGTTCCATGGACCTGCACAGGCTGCATGGTCTACAAGGGCTTCAACGTCTCAACACACTCCATGGGTTTTCAGAGGCTCCACAGGCCTCCAGGGGCAATGCATGCCCCATGGGCTCCGTGACATCCACGCCCTCCATTTCATCGATATGGCTTCACATTCTCCAGAGGCTCCCCAGTCTCCACAGGCTCCATGAGCCTACTGGGCTCCACAGACTCCACAGTTCTCCACATGATCCATCTTTTTAAACCCTGTAGCCTCAACAGGCTTCACGGGCATACAAGACCTCCATGGGCTCCATTGGATCCACATTCCTCCATGGCCTCAACAGCCTCTGCCATCACCATGAGCATACTCAGGCTCCATGGCCTCCATGCGATATACAGGCTATGTGGGTTTCACAGGCTCCATGGGTTCGCATAGGTTTCATGAGCTCCAGTGGCTCCACTGGCTCCACAAGTTCTGCCGGCCTGCACAGTTGCTGTACGTTCCAAGGTGTCTATAGGCCTTTACAGGCTTCACAGACCTCCATGGGCTCCACAGACTCTGCAGGCCTGCAGAGCTACCATAGATTCCACAGGGTCCTCAGGCCTGCACAGGCTCCACTGACCTCCCCAGGATTTAAAGCTTCCTTGGTCTTCATCAGCTCCATGGTTTCCAAAGGCCTCTATATTCTCATAGAATTCACAGTCTCCCTGTGCTTCACATGACTGCACAGGCTCCACAGGCCTCCTTGGGCTCCATAGACTACATTGGCATCTCGGTCTCCATTGCTTCCACAAACTCCACCAGCTCCTCGGTCTCAGTCTCCATGGCTTCACAGGTTGCACAGGATCCACTGGCCTACACAGCATCCATGAGCTCCATGGGCTCCATGGGCTCTATAGTCCTTTACGACTCCATGGGCTCCACCAGCTCTATCAGCTCCACAGAACCCACAGGCTCTAAGGCCTCAATGGGTGCCGCATTCTCCACAGGCTCAACAGGCTCCATGGGTTCCACAGGTGTCAATGGGCTACATGCCCTTAACAGGCTCCACATTCTCTGTTGTGTCCTTGGAGTCCATACCTCAACAGGATCCATGGGCCCCATGGGCCTGATGAGCTCCACAGGATCCACAGTACTGTACAGGCTCCACAAGCTACCTGGGCCTGGACAGGCTTCAAGGGCTCCACAGACTTTTTGAACTCCACAACCTTGACAATCTTCATGGGCTCCATGTCCTCAACCAACTCCACAGGTCTGCACAGGCTCCAAAAGCCTCTATAGTCTCCACGGGCTCCACAGGCTCCACAGGTCTGCATAGGCTCAATGGTTTACACAGGCTCCACAGGTTTCATGGGCTTCCAAAGTCCCTAATGGTCCCACAGGCTCAACTGGCCTCTACAGCCTCCACAGCCTTCATGGAATCTATGGTCTCCACAGGTAAAACATGCTCCACATGTGTACATGGCATCTAGGGGCCTTCACATGCTACACATTCCTCCACATGCTGCACGGATACCACAGGCTCCTTGGGCTCAACGTTCTCCTCAGGCTCCTTGGGTATACACATGCTCTACATTCTCCACAGACTCCACAGCTTCTATAGGCTCTACAGGCTGCACGTACTCGACAGGCTCAATAGTTATGCACAGTCTCCACAGGCTCATGGACTCCATAGCCTCCATGGACTCCATATTCTCCACAGGCTCCATGGGTATGAACAGGCTCCACAGGCTCCACGGACTCCACAGGCTTCATGGGATCTCTGTGCTCCACAGGCTCATTGGGTGTGCACAGGCTCCACAGGCTCCATAGGATCCACATATACCACAGGTCTGCATGTTGCCATAGGCTCCATAAGTTCTATAGGTCTCTACATTCTCCACAGCTTCCATGGGCTCCACATGTTACACAAGCTCCAGTCTCCCTGTATACACACAGGCTCCAAAGGCTCCACTGACTCCACAGTTTCTATAGTCTCCACAGGATTCACATGCTTCACAGGTTCCATGGGCCTGCAAAGGCTGCATGGTCTCAAGGGCTTCAAATGCTCCACATGCTCTATGGGCGTGAAGAGAATCCACAAGCCTCCCGTAGCAAAGCATGGTCCATGGACTCCATGACCTCCAAGACCTCCATGGCATCCATGAGGCTTTAATGTCTCCAGAGGCTCCAATGTCTCCACAGGCTTCATGAACCTGCACAGGCCTCAGAGTCTCTGTGGCACAAAATGGGTCCCACAGACTCCACAGGAGTCCACATAATCCTCAGCTTCTTCAGACTCTACAGTCTCCAGATGCTTCATGGCCTGACATAATGTCCATGAGTTCCACGGGACCCACATTCCTCTATGGCCTCATCAGGCTCTTCCATCACCATGAGGCTGCATAGGCTCCATGACTTCCATGAGATATACAGGTTCTGCAGGCTCCACAGGCTCCATGGGTTCCATGGACTACTTGAGCTCCAGTGGCTCAACAGACCCCACATGTTCCACAATCCTGCACAGGTGCCATAGGTTCCATGAGATCTGTTGGATTTTGCAGGTTCCACAAGCCTCCATGGGCTCCACAGGCTCCCTAGGCCTACAGAGTTACCATGGGCTCCACAGGGTCCTCAGGCGACCTCAGTCTCCACATGCATCCATGGATTTCACAGCCTCTTTGGGTTCCATCAGCTCCATGGGTTCCACAGGCCTCTATATACTCACAGACTTCACAGTCTCCCTATCCTACACGGGAATGCACAGGATCCACAGGCCTCGTTGTGCTCCATAGTCTCCATGGTCTCTTCGGTCTCCATGGTTTCCAGAATCTCCACCAGTTCCACGAACAACATGGCCTTAACAGTTTACACAGGCTCCACTGGCCTACAGAGCCTCCACAGTCTCCATGGAATCTATGATCATCACAGGCATCACATGCTTCACAAGATTCAATGGCCTCTAAGAGCCTGTATAGGCTCCACAGGCTTCCACAGCTGCCCAGACTCCACCACCTCTATGGGCTCCATGAACTCCACAGGCTCCATAATTATATCTAGGCTTCACAGTCTCCACATTCTCCACAGGCTCCATGGGTGTGTAGAGTCTCCACATTCTCCATGGACTCCAAAGGCTCTATAGGCTCCATAGACTTCATGTGCTCAACAGGCTCCATAACCCACACAGGCTTCCTGGCCTTCCTGAGATATGCAGGCTCTGCAGGCACCAATGTTTCCATGGGTTTCATGGGCTCCGTGAGCTCCAGGGGCTCCACAGGCTCCACGTGTTCCACAGGCCTGCACAGTTGCCATAGCCTCCATCAGGTCTATAGGCCACTTAAGGCTCCACAAGTTTCAAGGGCTCCACAGGCTACACGTGATCCAGAGGATTCATGAGTATGTACAGGCTCCACAAGATCCACGACAGCACACTTTCTCTAGGCTCCACAGTCTCCACATGCTCCAAGACTACATAGGCGTGCACAGGCTGAATAGTCTTCATGGGCTTCAAAGGCTCAACATGCTCCAAGGGAGTCCAGAGTCTCCACAGCATTCTGTGGGCAATGCATGCTCCATGGGCTCCATGACCTCCAAGGCCTCCATGGCATTCATGTGGCTTCACAGTCCCCAGAGGCACCCTAGTTTCCAGAGGCTCTTTCAGCCTGCACAGGTTTCATAGTCTCCATGGCTCAAAATTGGCTCTGATGACTCCACAGGCATCCACATGATTCTCAGATTCTTTTGACTCTACATCTTCCACAGTCTTCATGGGCTTACATAACCTCCATCAGGCCCATGGTTCCCCATTCCTCCATGGCCTCAATATGCTCTTCCTGTACAATGAGCCTGCACAGGCTCCATGGCCTCCATGAGATATACAGTCTCTGAAGGCTCCAGTGGCTCCATGGGTTCCATGGGCTCTATAGGCTCCAGTTTCTGCACAGGCTGCACATTTTCCAGGGGCATACCTAGTTGCCTTAGGCTCCATGGGGTCTTTAGAACTCTACAGGCTCCTCAGGACTCCATGATCTCCACAGGCTCACCAGACCTGCAAAGTTACCATGGGCTCCATAGGGCCCTCAGGCCTTCAAAGTCTCCACAGGCCTCCCAGGTTTCACAGCTTCAATGGCTTCATCAGCTCCATGATTTCCACAGGCCTCTATATTCTCACAGACTTCACAGTCTCCCTGTCCTTCATGGGACTGCAAAAGCTCCAAAGACCTCCATGGGCTCCATTGTCTCCACAGGCTCCATGGGCACTACAGTCCTTGATGACTCCATGGGCTCCACCAGTTATATTGGCTCCACATAATCCACAGGCCTTATGGACTGTACAGTCTCCTCAGGCCTCAAAGTGTGC
>JAKSZT010038909.1:0-14941 GCA_026826555.1 Tolypeutes matacus | reverse complement strand
CATGGAGACTATGGAATACAAGGAGGCCTGTGGATCCTGTGCAGTCCCGTGAAGGACAGGAATACTGTGAAGTCTGTGAGAATATAGACGCATGTGGAACCCATGGAAATGATAGATCCCATGGAGATTGTGAAACCCATGGAGGGATGTGGAGCCTGCACAGGATTTGAGACCCCATGGAGCATATGGCAACTGTGCTGGCCTGAGGAAGATGTGGTACCTGTGGAGTCACAGGAGCTCATGGAGCCACTGGAACCCACGGAGCTTGTGGCGTCCATGTAATCTCTCAATCCTTGCATACTGATGGAGCCTGTGGAGCATGTTGGGCCCATGGAGACTGTGCAGTCCGTGGAGCCTGTTGAGACTGTGCATATGCATGTATCCTGTTGAGCACATGGAGTCCATGGAGGCTGTGGAATCCATGCAGGCTATGGAGGCTTTTGGAGCCTATGCAGGCCCTTAGAGGCCATTGATATGGAGCATGTGCTGCCTGTGGAGGCCATAGATGCCACGGAGTCTGTGGAGGCTGTGTAGGCCATGGAGACTATGTAGACCAGTGGAGACCACGGTGCCCATGTAGACGGTAAAAGGCTGTGCAGCCTGTGCAGTCCTGTGGAGGTCATTGAGGTCACGGAGGCCATGAAGTCTGTTAAGACCATGCAGTTCACAAAGCCTGTGGATCCCTTGAAACCAGTGCAGGCCCAGGAAGCTTGTGGAGCCTGTACAGTCCTGTGGATCCTGTGGAGCTCATCGAGCCCATGCTGCCCATGGGGCCTGTTTAGGTGTGGAGCTCAAGGGCACTACAGAGAATGTGAGCCCCTTAAGTGCATGTAGCTCAATGAAATCTGTGGAGCCCATGGAGCTTGTTGAGCATGTGGAGACAGAGGCACCCACTGAGGCCTGTGAAGCCTGTGCAGGCCTTATAGACTGTGGATTCTGTGGAGCTGATTGAGCTGGTGGAGCCCATTGATTAGTAAACATTTGTAAACCCCAAGGAGCCCAAGGAGCCCATGGAGCCAATGGAGCATGTGGATGCTGTGTATGCCAGTAGAACCTCTGCAACCTGTAAAGCTCATGGTATCCATCTAGCTGGTGGAGTTTCTGGAAGCCATGGAGACCAGGGAGTCCATGGAGACTGTGGAGGCCAAATAGGCCTGTGGAGCCAGTGCAGTCTTTGATGGATAGGGTGACTATGAACTCTGTGAGAATATATAGGTCTGTGGAACCCATGGAGCGGATCGAGCACCTTGATGCTGTGAAACCCTATTAGGTCTATGGATCCTTGCAGTCCAGGGGAGCCTCTGGAAACAATGGAGGTCTGTTGAGCCTGTGAAGGCCTATAGACCCCTTGGAGCCTATGGCGACTGTGCATCCTGTGGAAAATATGGAACCTGTGTAGGAACTGGAGTTCATGGAGCCCATGGAACCCATGGAGACTCTAGAGTCTGCAGAGTCTTTATATCTCATAGAGGCCATGGAGACTGTGCAGGTTAATGGTGCTAGCAGGGTCTGTTGAGGCCATGGAGGAATGTGGATACTGTTGAGCCCATGGAAGTAATGTAGACGCATGAAACCTGTGGAGGCTGTAGAGTCTCAAGAACCTGAGGATCATGTGGAAGACTATGGAGTCTGTGGAGCCCATTTTGGGCCATGGAGCCTCTGAAGCCTGTGCAGGCTCATGGAGCCTGTGGAGACTGGGGAGCCTCTGGAGATTGTGATGCCAATGGATGCCATGGAGGCCTTGGAGGTCATGGAGGCCATGGAGCATGCATTGCCCCTGGAGTCCTGTGGAGAGTGGCATCCATCTAGCCTGTTCAGCATTTGAAGCCCCTGGAGACCATGCACCCTGTGTAGACCATGGGGTCCTTGATCCTGTGGAGTCTAGGGTGCCCTTGAGGTCTGTGGAGCCAGTACAGTCTTTAGAGCCTGTGTATTCTGTGGAGCCGATGGGGATGGTGCAGCCCATGGAGACGTAAACTATTGTAGAGCCTATGGAGTCTGTGGAATCCATGAGCCCATGGAGCTCACGGATGCTGTGTATACCAGTGGAACCTGTGCACCCTGTGAAGCCCATAGAGTCCATGGAGCTAGTTGCACTTGTGGAGGCCATGGAGACTGAGTAGCCCATGGAGACTCTGGAGTCAAAGGACACCTGTCGAGTCCCATGAAAGACAGGGAGCCCGTGAAATCTGTGGAACCTGTGGAGTCTGTGCATACACATGGAGCCTGTGGAAATTGTGGAGTCCATGGAGCCTGTGGAGTCAATGAAGCCCCTGTAGACCTGTGGACACTATGCAGTTCCCTAGAGGTCATTGACTCCTGTGGAGCATGTGCTGCCAGTGGAGATCATAGATTTCATGGAGAGTGTGGAGCCTATGTAAGCCAGTGGAGCCTGTGAGACCTTTGGAGTCTCTAAATGCCCAAGAAGCTTGTGGACCTTGTGTAACCCATGGAGCCTAAGCAGACCTAAGAGCCTGTGGAGCCCATGAAGACTGTAGATTCCTGTGGAGCCCCTATAGGACTGTGGAGGTGGTTGAGCCAAGGATCCACTGCCATCCGTCAAGACCGTGGAGTTTCTTGAAGCCTGTGCATGCCCAGAGAGCTTGTTGAGCCTGTATAGGCCTTCGGATCCTTTTGATCACATCAAACCCATGGGGTCCATGGAACCTGTTGAGGTATGGAGCCCAAGGACACTACAGAGAATGTGGAGCCTGTTAAGAGCACGTAGCGCATTGACACCTATGGAGACCATGAAGCCTTTTTGAGCCTGTGGAGACTGTGGAACCCTTTGCGGATTGTGGAGCCTGTACATGCATTAGAGCATGTGGGTTCCATGGAGCCGATGGAGTTGGTGGAGCACAATGAGTCATCAAGGACAGTAGAGACCATGGAGCTTGTGGAGCCCATAGTGTCCATGGAGCTCATGAATGCTGTGTAAGCCAGTGGAACCCGTGCAATTTAGGAATCCCATGAAATCCATGGGGCTGGTGGAGTTTGTGGAGATTATGCAGGCCAATCAGGCCTGTGTAACCTGTGCAGGCCTGTGAAATACAGAGACATTGTGATCTCTGTGAGAATGTAGAGGCCTGTGGAACACATGTAGCTGATGGAGACTGTGAATCCCGTGGAAGGCTGTGGAGCCTGTGCAGTCCTAAGGACCCTGTGGAGTACATAGTGTCTATTCAGTACTGGGGAGTCAGGGGAGCACATGAAGGCCTGTGGTGCCTCCACACTCCTATGGAGCATGTTGTGCCTTTGAAGCCCTTGTAGACCATGTAATATGTACAGGCACTTGGAACCTGTGGAGAACGTGGAACCCGTGGAGACTGTGGAGTCTATGAAAACAGTTGAGCCAGTGCATATCCATGGAGAATGTGGAGCATGTGGAGCCCATGTAGCCAGTGGAGTCCATGTAGCCTGTGGAGCCTGTGCATATCTCTGGAGCCTGTGGAGTACATTGAGCCCATGGGGTCTGTGAAGACCCTGGAGCCCGAAGAAGCCTGCGGAGCCTATGCAGGCCCCTGGAGGCCATTGACACCTGTGGAGCATGTGCTACCTGTTCAGACCATAGATTCCATGGAGGCGATGGAGGCTGTGGAGGCCTGTGGAGACAATGGGCACTTTGGGGACTGTGGAAACCCTGAAGCCTGTAGAGCCTGTGGAACTCATTGAACCTAGGCCGAACTGTGGAGACTTTGGAGCCCATGGAGTCTATAGAGGCCTGTGGAGACTGTGAAGACCTGTGGAGGAGTTTGAGGTCTTCGAGCCCAAGAAGTTTGTAAGACCGTGGAGTTCACAAAGGCCATAGATCCCTTGAAGCCTGTGCAGGCCCAGGGAGCTTGTGGAGCCTATACAGTCCTGTCGATCCTGTGGAGCTCGTCGAGCCCATGGGCCCCATGGAACCTGTTGAGGTATGGACTCCAAGGACACTACATAGAATGTGGAGCCTTTTAAGGGCATGTAGCCCTTTGACACCTGTGGAGCCCATGGATCCTGTTGAGTCTGTGGAGACTGCGGCACCCATTGAGTCCTGCGGAGACTGTACAGTCCATAGAGCCTGTGGATTAGGTGGAGCCAATGTAAATGTTGGAGCCCATGGAGTCATAAATGACTGTAGTGCCCATGGAACCTATGGAGACAATGGAGCCCATGGAGGTCTTTGGAGCTTTTGCACTCCCGTGAAGGACAGTGAGACTGTGAAGTCTGTGAGAATATAGAGGCCTATGGAAACCATGGAGCTGATGAAGCCCAATGAAACTGTGAAACCTGGGGAGGACTGTGGAGCCCTTGCAGGCCTGAAGGCCCTTTCGAGCCCATGGTAACTCGGCAGGGCTGGTAAGCCTGTGGAGCCCACGGAGTCCTGAGGAGCATGTATAGTACTATAGACCCCATGGAGCCTAAGGCAACAAGGCATGCCCCCGGAAAATGTGCAGCCCGTGCAGAAACTGGAGCTCATGGAGCCCATGGGACCCATGGAGCCACTGGAGCTTGCAGAGACTGTATATCTCATGGAGGTCATGGAGCCTGTGTGAGCATATGGAGCCTGTGGAGCACATGAAGGCTATGGAGCCTGTAGAGCCTTTGGAGTTCATGGAGCCTGTGAAGTCTGTACATACCCATGGAGCCTGTGGAGCACGTGGAACCTGTGGAGTCTTTGTATAACTATGGAGCCTGTGGAGCACATGGAACCCATAGAGACAGTGGAGTCTGGGCAGCCCGTGGAAGCCTGTGGAGCCTATGCCAGCTCCTAGAGGCGATTGACACTTTTGGAGCATGTGCTGCCTGTGATGACCATAGATTGCATTGAGACTCCGGAGGCTCTGTAGGCCAGTGGAGCCTGTGTAAACTGTTAAGTCCTTTGAGTCCGTGGAACTGGTGGAGATTCTGGAAACCATGGAGACCGAAGAGCCCATGGAGACTATGGAGCCCAAGGAGTCCTGTGGAACCTGTGCAGTCCGTGAAGGACCGGGAGACTGTGAAAGCTGTGAGAATATAGAGGCCTTTGGAACCCATGGAGCTGATGGAACTCATGGAGGCTGTGAATTCCCTGGATGCATGTGGAGACTGAGGAGGCCTGAGGTCTTGTGGAGACCATGGTACTCCTTCAGGCCTTGGGAGACTGTGAAGCACAGGGAGGCTTGTGGATCCTGTAAAGGACTATAGACCCCACGGATCCTATGTCAACTGTGCTTGCCTGCAGAACATGTGGAGCCTGTGGAGCCTCTGGAGCTCATCGTGCCAGTGGAACCCATGGAGCCTGTGAAGTCCGTAGATTCTGTCGAGCCTGTGCATACCCATGGAGCCTGTGGAGCATATGGGGCCCATGGAGCCTGTGCAGTCCGTAGAGTCTGTGGAAACTGTGCATATGCATGTATATTGTTGATCATATGGAGTCCATGGAGCCTGTGTAATCCATGCAGGCCATGGAGGCCTCTGGAGCCTATGCTGGCCCTTAGAGGCCATTGATACCTGTGGAGCATGTGCTGCCTGTGAAGACCATAGATTCCATGGAGACTGTGGAGGCTGGGTCGGTCAGTATGGCCTGAGGGGCCTTTGGAGCCTGTGAAGGACCATAAAGCCTGTGGAGCATGTAAGCTGTGAAGACTATGACAACCAGTGTAGCCCATGGAGACCATGGAGACTGTAGAAAGCTGTGGAGCCTGTGCAGACCTGTGGAGACATTGAGGTCAGGGAGTCCATGAAGTCTGTTAAGAACATGGAGTTCACAAAGCCTGTGGAGCCCTTGAAGCCTGTACAGTCCCAGTGAGCTTGTGGAGCCTGTACAGGTCTGTGCATCCTGTGTAGCTTGCCGAGTCCATGTGGTCCTTGGGGCCTGTTGTGTTATGGAGTCCAAGGACACTACATAGAATGTGAGCCCATTAAGTACATGTAGCTCCCTGACATCTGTGGAGCCCATGGAGCCTGTTGAGCCTTTAGATACTGAAACACACATTGAGGCCTGGGGAGACTGTACAGGCATTAGGGCCTGTGGATTCTGTGGAACCAATGGAGCTGGTGGAGCCCATGGATTCGTAAAGGACTGTATAGCCCATGGAGGCTATAGAGCCCGTGGAGCCCATGGAGCTTGTGGATGCTGTGTAGTCCAAAGGAACCTGTGCATCTTGTGACACCCATCCAGCCAGTGGGTGCAATCCTTTGTGCAATTTGTGGAAGCCATGGAAACCGAGGAGCTCAAGGAGCCTATGGAGCCCAGGGAGGGCTGTGGAACAGGTGCAATCCTTGAAGGACAGGGAGACTGTGAAGCCTGGGTGAATATAGAGGTCTGTGGAACCCATGGAGCTGATGGACCCCATGGAGGCTGTGAAACACGTGGAGGCCTGTGGAGACTGTGCAGGCCTGAGGACCCTGTGAAGCCCATGGTTCCTCTGCAGGCTTGCATTTCCTGTGGAGCCCATGGAGGCCTGTGGAGCCTATGGCAACTGTGCAGGCCTGTAGAACATGTGGAGCCACTGGAGCTCATGGAGTTGATGGAACCCATGGAGCTTGTGGAGACTGCAGAGCCTGTATATCTAATGGAGGCCATGTAGTCTGTGCAGGCTCAGGATTGTGGCAGAACCTGTTTAGGCCATGGAGGAATGTGGATCCTGTAGTGTCCATGGAGGTTACATAAGCTCATGAAGAATGTGGAGGCTCTAGAGTCTGAAGTAGCTGAGGATCATGTGAAGGCCTATGGTTTCTGTGGATCCCATTTCATGCCATCAAGCCTGTGAGTCTTGTGCCAGCTCATGGGTCTTGTGGAGACTGGGGATTCTGTGGAATCTGTGAAGCCATATGAAAGTATGGAGGCCTTGGAGGTCATGGAGCCCATGGAGCATGTACTGACCCTGGAGTTCTGTGGACCCTCTGCCCACCCATGGAGCCTGTTGAGCCTTTGAAGACCTTGGATACTGCAGTCTCTGCAGGCCCATGGAACCTGAGGAGCATGTGAAGCCCGTGGAGCCTATAGAACATGTGGAGTCAGTGGAATTTACAGAGCTTTTCTATATTTATGAAGCCTTTGGAGCACATGAAGCCTGTGGATCCCTTGGAGCCTATGAACGCTGTAGAGTCCCATAGACGACATGGAGCCTATGGCAACTCTACAAGCCTGCAGAACCTATGGAGCTTGTGGACTGAATTGATCTCATGGAGCCCATGGAACTCATGGAGACTTTGGAGCCTGCAGATCCTGTATATCTCATGGAGGCCATGGAACCTGTGCAGGCTCATGTTGCTGGCAGAGCCTATTGAGGCCATGGAGGAATGTGGATCCCATGGAGCCCATGGAGATAATGTAGGACCATGTAGCCTGTGGAGGCTGTTGAGTCTGAAGAAGCTGATGATCATGTGGAGGCCTGTGGAGTCAGTGGAGACCATTTTGCGCAATGGAGCCTGTGATGCCTGTGCAGGCTCATGGAGGGGATGGACACTGGGGATCCCCTGGAGACTGTGTAGCCACATGGATATCATGGAGGCCTTGGAAGTCGTGGAGCTGATGGAGGATGCATTGCCCCTGGAGGCCTGTGGAGCCTCTGCATGCCCAGGGGAGCATGTTGAGCATTTGAAGTTCTTGGAGAAAATGCAGCTTGGCAAGGCCCATGGAGCATGGGGAGCACGTGGATCCCATGGAGCCTATGGATACCATGCACCACGTGGAGGACTGAGGAGCCTATGCAGGCCCCTAGAGACCATTTACACCTGTAAAGCATGTGATGCCTGTGAAGACCATAGATTCCAAGGAGATTATGGAAAGCTGTGTAGGCCAGGGAATCCTGTGGGACTTTGGATCCTGTCAAGGCCAATGTAGCCTACAAAGCTTGTGTAACACATGAAGCCTATGTAGACCTGGGGAGCCAGTGGAGTTCCTGGAGATGGTAGAGGCCTGTGGGGACTCTGAAAGCCAGTGGAGTTGGTTGTGTCCATGGAACCCATTCATTCTGCCAAACCTTGGAGTTCACAAAGTCTGTGGAGCCCTTTAAGCCTGTGCAGTCACAGGGAGTTTGTGGAGCCTGTACAGGCCTGTAGATCCTGTGGAGCTCAATAAAACTATGGGGCCATGAAGCCTGTTAAGGAATTGAGCCCAAGGACACTACAGAGAATATGGAACCTATTAAGGTCATGTAGCCCATTGACACATGTGGAGCGCATGGAGCCTGTTGAGCCTGTGGAAATTGTGGCACCCATTGAGGCCTGTGGAGCCTGTACAGGCCTTAGAGCCTGTGGATTTTGTGGAGGCAATGGAGCTGGTGAAACCCATGGGGTTGTAAATGAGCATAGAGCCCATGGAGCCTGTGGAGCCACTGGAGCCCATGGAGCTCATGGATGCTGAGGAAGCCAGTGGAACCTGTGCAACCTGTGAAGCCCATGGAGTCCTTGGAGCTGGTAGCATTTGTGGAAACCATGGAGACCGAGAAGCCCGTGGAGACTGTGAAGCCCAAGGAGGCCTGTGGAGCCTGTGCAGTCCTGTGAAGTACAGGGAGACTGTGAACTCTGTGAGAATATACAGGTCTGTGGAACCCAGGGAGCAGATAGAGCCCTTTGAGGTTATGAAACTCTCTCAGGCCTAGGGAGTCTTGGAGGTCTGAGGACCAGGTGGTACCCATGCTACTTCTGCAGGCCTGGGGAGTTTGTGGAACCCATGGAGAACTGTGGCGTCTGTACAGGCCTTTAGACATGGAGCATATAGCAATGGTCAGACCTGCGAATCATGTGGAGCCTGTGGAGCCAATTGAGCTCATTGAGCCCATGGAACCCATGGAGCCTGTGGAGCCTGCAGAGTCTGTATATCTCATGGAGGCCATGGACACTGTGCAGGATCATGGTGCTGGCAGAGCCTGTTGAGGCCATATAATAATTTGGATATCGTGGAGCCCATGGAGGTTATGCAAACCCATGAATTCTGTGGAGACTGTAGAGTCTGCAGTAACTGAGGATCTTGTGGAGGCCTATGGAGTCTGTGGACCTCAGTTTGGGCCATGGAGCCTGTGAGGACTGTGCAGGCTCATGGAGACTATGGAGACTGGGGAGCCTCTGGAGAACATGAAGCCATATGGATGCCATGGAGGCCTTGGAGGTCATGGAGCCAATGGAGCAAACATTGCACCTAGAGGCCTGTGGAGCCTCTGAAAGCCCATGGAGTATGTTGAGACTGTAGCCCTTGTAGACCATGCAGTGTGTGCAGGTCCATGGAACCTGTGGAGTCATGGATTCTGTAGAGCCTATAGAACCTCTGGTGCCATTGGAACTTGTGGAGCCTGTGTATACCGTTGGAACCTGTGGAGCACGTGTAGTCTGTGGAGACCATGGAGCCTGTGGGGCCTGTAGAGTCTTATAGACCCCATGGAGCCTAAGGCAACTGTGCAGGCCTGCGGAATATGTGGAGCTTGTTGAGCCACTCGAGCTCACAGAGCCAAGGAACCCATGGAGCCTGTGGAGCCTTTTACACCCTTGGAGTCCATGCAGACTGTGCAGGCCAATGAACACTGAGGAGTACCTGTAACCTTTGGAGCTTGTAGAGCATGTGGAGACAGTGAATAACCATCAAGCATGTGGAGCCCATGGAGGTTGTGGAGTCCATGCAGCCACAGGAGGACTGCTTAGCCTATGGAGGCCCCTAGATTTCTTTGCCACTTGTGGAGCATGTGCTGCCTGTGCAGAACCTAAATTCTATGGAAACGGTGGAGGCTTCATAGGCCAGTGGAGCCTGTGGGGACTTTGGTGCCTGTGGAAGTCAATGGAGCCTGTGGAGCCCGTGTATCCCATGGAACCTATGCAGAACTGTGGAGCACGTGGAGCCCTTGGAGACTGTAGAGGCATGTGGAGCCTGTGCAGGCCTGTGGAGGTGGTTGAGGCCATGGAGACCATGAAGTCTGTCAAGTCCATGGAGTTCAGAAAGCCCATGGGGCTTTCTGTGCAAGCCCAGGGAGCTTGTGGAGCCTGTACATGCCTGTGGATCCATGGGGCATTTTGAAGTATGTAGCCCAAGGGCACTATAGAAAAGGTGCACCTTGGGGAGAGCATGTAGCCCCTGGACACCTGTGGAGCCCATGGAACCATTAGAGCCTGTGGAGACTGCAGAGCCAAAATAGTGGTGCAGCCTATGGGGACTAGAGGACTGTGGAACCCATGGAGCCCACGGAGCCGATGGAGCCCAGAAGCTCATGGATGCTGTACAGGACAAGGGAACCTGTGAAGCCCATATAGTCCATGGAGCTGGTGGAGCTTCTTGAGGCCATGGAGAATGAGCAGCCCGTGATGTCTATGGAGCCCAAGGAGGCCTGTGGAGCCTGTGCAGGACCGTGAAGGAGAAGGAGATTGTGAAATGTATGAGAATGTAGAGGCAGGTGGATCTCATGGAACTGATGGAATGCATGGATTCTGTGAAACTCGTGGAGGATTGTGGAGCCTCTGCAGGCCAGAGTATCCTGTGGAGTCCATAGTGTCTGTGCACTACTGGGGAGCCTGTGGAGCATATGGAGGCCTGTGAATCATGTTTAGGCCTATAACCCACTAGAGCCCATGGCACCTGTGGGGGCCTTTGGAACATATGGAGCCCATGGAGTCACAGGTGCTCATGGAGACCATGGAACCCATGGAGACTGTGGAGACTGCAGAGCCTCTCTATCCCATGGAGGCCATGGAGACAATGCAGGCTCATGGTGCTGGCATAGACTCTTGAACCCATGGAGGAATGTGGAGTCCATGGAGCACATGGAGGTTATGTACGCCCGTGGAGACTATGGAGGCTGTGGAGGCTGAGGAGGCTGAGAATATTAGGGAGGACTGTGGAGCCTGTGGAGCCCATTTTGGGCCATGGAGCCTTTCGGGCTGTGCAGGCTCAAGGAGCTCCTGTAGACTGTGGAGCCTGTGGAGGCTGTGGAGGCACATGGAGCCCATGGAGCATGCATTGCCTGTGGAGGGCTGTGGTACCTCTGCAGACGCATGGAGCTGTAATTCCAAGCAATGTCATAGCTGCCAAGGAAGTGAGTATACTGCTTAATTTTGAAAACTGAAGAAACCACTCCACTGGCATAGTATTAGGCAAATGCAGTCTTTTGACATTGTCAGTGACAGTACACAACAGCCAGGGTAACCAGGATCTTATTTAACTTTCAAAGTTGAAGTACCTAAACTATTCAGAGTATTAGGTAAAACCAGTGTTTTGAAGGTGATTGTGAGTGTAAACACATGCATAGCAGCCAAAGAAACTAGAATCTTACATAGATTTCAAAAAGGAAGGAACTGCAGCATTCACATAGAAAAAGCAATGTTTTGACATTGGTTGTAAGTGATAACAAGTGCATAGCAGTGAAGGAAAGAAGTATTTTATTTACTTAAAAAAATGTAGACCTCTGCATTGGCAGAGCATTAGGTAAATGCAGGGTTTTGACATTTTGAGTGAAAATAAGTGCATAGCAGCCAAGGAAACAAGTATCTTACTTACTTTTAAAATATGAAGTAACTCCTGTATTCACAGAGTGTTATGTAAAACCATTGTTTGAAGATGATTGTAAGGGAAAACACATGCATAACAACAAATGAAATATCAATCTTACTGAGATTTCAAAACTGAAGAAACTACTGCATTGGGATCGCGATAGGTAAAATCGCTGTTTTGACATGGGTTGTAAGTGAAGACAAGGGCATAGCATGCATGGAAATTAGGATCTTTCTTAAATGTGAAGAAGGATACTGGATTCACAGAGCTTTAGATTAAAAAACAGGTTTTGATCGTGATTGTAACTCCAAGCAAGTGCATAGCTGCCAATGAAATGCGTTTCCTATTAGTTCTAAAACCTGAAGAAACCACTGCATTGGAATAGCATTAAGTAAAAGCAGTGTTTTGACATTGATTGCACATGAAAGCAAGTGCATAGCAGCTGGGTTAGTCAGCCAAAGGGGTGTTAATGTGAAATACCAAAAATGGGCTGTTGTTTATACAGGGTATTTATTTGGGTAGAAGTCCACAGATACCAGGCCATAAAGCGTTAAGTCTCTTCTCTCACCACAGTCCATTGCCACTTGTTAGAACAAGACAGCTGCTGGCATTTGCCAAGATTCAGGCTTCTGGGGTTTCTCTCTTCCCGGGGCTGTGTTTCTCTTCAGGCTTAGCTCCTGTTTCCTCCACAAGATCAGCTGTAGATGATCAGGTAAAAGGCTTGTTTCTCTTCTCCTGGGGCTTTGTTTCTAACATCAAAACTGCTTCTCAAAAGACTGCTTCAACTGTCCTTTGCATTGCCTTTTTATTCGTTTCCCCCACCCATCAAGGGGTGGGGCTCAATGCCCTACTGATGTGATCCAGTCAATGCCCTCATCATAACTTAATCATGCCCAGATTAACAGATCACTTTACAACCATGATCCAATTATATTTTTGGAATTCATAATTACACCAAATTCCCCAATGGTTACAGCAGCCAAACAAACAAGCATCTTACTGACATTTCAAACTTGAAGTTCCTCCTGTATTTACATAGAGTTATGTGAAACCAGTGTCTTGAAGTTGATTTTAAGTAAAAACTCATGTAAAGCATCCAATGAAACAAGTCTCTCTATTGGTTTTCTAAACTGAAGGTCCAACTGCATTCACTGAGCGTTAGGGAAAAGCCCTTGGAACCTGTGTAAACTGTGGAGTCCATGGAGCCTGTGGGGACTCTGGAGACTGGAGCATGTGGAGGCCTGTGGAGCCCAGGCAACTGTGTAGGCCTGTGGACCCTGTGCTGGCCAGTGTATTGTGTGTAGCATTTGGAACCCAGGGAGCCTGTGGAGCTTGTGCAGGCCTGTAGACCACGTGGAACCCATGGAGCTTGTGCAGGCCCAGGGGATTTTGGAGGCTATGGAATTTTTGTGTCCGAGAAGGCTGGTTGAGGCCATGGAGCCTGTGGAGCCTGTGCAGGACCTTGGAAAATGTGGTGTCTGTGGACACTGTGATGTCTGTGGAGCCAATGGTAGCCTGTGGACTCTATGCAGACCATGGCGCTCATGGAGCCCATGGATTTTGTGGATGAATTGGAGCCTGTGTTCCTGTGGAGCCTGTGGACAGCTGTAGAGCCTGTGGAGCACATAAAGTCTTTGGAGCCCATGAACCATATGTAGCCTGTTCAGGCTCATGGAGCCTGTGGAGCTTGTGCAGATCAGTGGAATCTGTGGAGATTGTGGGACCATGGAGGGTGTGGAGCCTTTTCAGACCCATGGGGACTGTGGAACCATGACCACCGTGGAATTAATGGATGTCAGTGGAGAACATGGAGACCATGGCACCAGTAGTCCTGTTGAATTCTGTAGAGCCAATGGAAACCATTGATTCTGAGCAGCCCTGGGGCATGTGGATCCCATGGATCCCATTGAGGCCTGTGGAGCTTTGGATCATGTGGAGACCCTTGGAGCCAATAGAGCCCATTGAGCCCATGGAGACTCTGCACACCTGTGGGGACTGTGGAGTTTGTGAAGTCCATGGATGACTGTGGAGCTTGTACATTCCTTTGGAACCTTTGGAATTGTGGAACCCATGGATGCCTGAGGAGCCCTTGGAGCCCATGAAAACTTGTGGAGACTGTGGAACATTTGGAGCCTGTTCAGGCTGTGAAGTTGAAGGAGCCGATAAAGGCCATTGAGCCTGTGGAATCTGTGGAGCCCAGGAAGCCTGTGGAGTCCTTGGAACCTGTGTAAACTATGGAATCCATGGAGTCTTTGGAGCCTGTGGAGCTTGTGGAGACTGTGGAAGCTTGATGAGTTTTGCAGGTGCATGGAGCCTATGGAACCTGTGGAGACTTTAGAACGCATGGAGACTTGTGGAGCCTGTGCAGTGCCATGTAACCTGTGGAGACTGTAGGGTCTTTGGAGCCTGTGGATTCCATTGAGTCAGTGGAGAATGATGAGCCTGTGCATACCCTTGGAGCATGAGGACACATGGAGTCCCTGGAGACCATGAAAAACATGGAGATCAGGGATTCCATTGAGACCTGAGTATCTGTGGATCCGATGGAAACTGTGAAAACAGTTGAGGCCTGTGAAATCTGTGCATCTTATGGATCCCATGGTGTCCATTGAGGGTGTTGAGGTACGGAGATCGAGAAGACTGTGGAGACTCTGGATCCAATCAAACATATGTAGCCAATGGATGTCTGTGGAGCCCATAGAGCCTGTAGTGTCCTTGGAGTCAGTGGATACCTGTGGAGCCTATGAAGAGCCATGGAAGCTGGTGATATCTGTGGAGCATGTGCTCCCTGTGGAGACCATAAGTTCCATGTAGCCTGTGGGTGCCATGGAGGCCAGGGGATCCTGTGGGTCCTTTGGAGCCTATGTAAGCCCATGAAGCCAGTGGAGCCAGTGTAACTCATGGAGCCTATGTAACCCTATTGAGCCCGTAGAGCCCATGGAGCCTGTAGAGGCCTGTGGAGCCTGTGCAGTCCTGTGGAGTTGTTTGAGGCCATGGAGACGATGAAGTCCACAGTGTCCTTGGAGCTCAAACAGCCCGTGGAGTCCATGGAGCCTGGGCAAGCCCAGGGAGCATGTGGAGCCTATAGAGTACTGTGGATCTTGTGGGGCTCATCGATCCCATGGCGCGATTTGAGGTATGGAGCCAGAGGACACAACAAAGAATGTGGAGCTTGTGGCTTGCATGTAGCCCATGGAACTGTGTGGAGCCATGGAGCCTGTAGAGCATGTGGAGATGTCGAGTCCATTGAGGACTCTGGATCCTGTACATTGTCAGGGAGCCTGTGGCGTCTGTGGAGGGGAGGGAGTTGGTCAAGTCCATGAAGTCGTAGAGGACTGTGGAGCTCATGGGCCCAGTTGAGTCCATGTTACCTGTGTAGGTCTGTACAGGCCTATAGACCCCATGGATCCTAGGGCACATGTGTAGACTTGTGGAACATGTTGAGCTTGTGGAGCCACTGGAGCTCATGTAGCCCATGGAACCATGGACCCTGTGGAAGGTGCA
>JAKSZT010038899.1:1704147-1736249 GCA_026826555.1 Tolypeutes matacus | reverse complement strand
CTGAGCTCAGGGCAAATGCTATTTGTGGTCAGCACAATCCTGCTCATTTCCCACCAGCCCTGCTCTGAGCAGTCTCCTTCTCCAAGGCCTCTGTGGAGGGCCAACAGTTCCCTGTGTCCTCTATGGGGTCCTGGTTGTTCCTAGATTCCTAAGATACTCAGTCTTCCCTTTTAGAGCTCTGATCCTTTGGGCAGAAGATGTAGATTAATGCCCTGTGGAGGCCACAGGGTCATGTTGGGCCTAGGCATCCCTGTTAGTCCTGATGATGATAAGGATGGAGGTAGAAACACAAACTACTTTCAGATGCTTTTACCTTTTGGTAGGTATTTTATTTAGAGGATTTCTGTGAACAGGAAATCCAGTTAGGACAGTTTGGTATATACATGAAATAACAAACTTGTGTATTGTATTCATGGAAATAATAAAACAATAGAAGGATTTCTGTGACTGGGACAGCCAGGTAAGTGGCTTTGAATTGATTTTTGTTTTGTTTTGTTTTGAGATTCCAGGTTGAGATATTGAAACTGGGACCTCATATATGGGAAGCCAGGCTTCCCACAGACCAGGAGAAGTGTGGAGAAGATTTGGAGAAAGGCAGAACACTCATTCAGTGGTGGTGGGATTGTAAAGTGGCAAAGGACTCTGGCCACCAATGTGGAAGACAGTTCATTGGTTCTTCAGGAAGCTAAGTATGGAGTTCCACCCATGCTCACAGAGGCATGATTTACAAACACCACCTGATGTGAAGTGGGATGGTTCCTAATGAGGGAGTGGGAACCAGGTTAGGTCCAGGTTCTGGTCTGACCCATGGGCTGATGCCATTGTCCATTCCTGCTCTTGTACTGCCCAAGCCCCAGCCCCTTGCCCTCCCAACACCAAGATCACCACATTTGCTTTCTGATGTATGTAGTATTATTGAGAGTGATACTGTCCTGTTTCAGATCCAAGGAATGCTGTACCCTCTGGTTCCCAATAGATGTGTATCCCTCAGATGAAATAAATATTTTCAGTGTCCATGTTAGGAAGCCATTGAGTTTTGCATTTTCTCTTGAAGAGAACAAAAGATATTTTCTTCATTTCACATTTTATTTGGAGATATTCAAAAGGAATAGAAAGCCAAATCACACAGCAATCAATCATGACTACCTGGGTGCTAATTTTGTTTAATTCTTCTTCCTACTTCCTCACCAGTATGAGTTGCTAGGCAAAAAGATACCTACAGAAAAAAAGAACTTCCTCAATTGCCCATATCCACACCTCTTGTGCATTCTGTGAAAAGACAGGGAACCCAATATGTCTAAATCTGTATCTTCATTTTTAGTCTTTTTTCCATTTGTCATGATGCCACATAATTTGGTGGCTCCCTAATTCACATACAGAAGATTAAAAATAATAATTAAAAACAACTTCATAATCAGAGCATTGGTGGTCAATGTCTCCTTAACTGGCCAATGCTGCCCTATACACTAGGCAACCAAGGGAAAATGCTGGGTTGGAAAAGAGGACTCACCACCAGTGTACATGTGGCCCACTGTATGGGGAACTGTATTCAATTCAACTGCAAAAGACAGAGAGAACCTATTTTCAAAAGCAGCTGTGAAAGCCAAGAAAGAAAACAGAAACTTGCCAAGCAGAGAGCCAGGCTTTCCAAATTATCCAAACTGAAACATATGAAAGCAGTTCAGAAATACTTCCTTAGAAATACAGCTCAGTGAAGGATTTCCTTGCCCCAGGTGAATAGGAGAAGGCTACGGAGCATTTGGCCAATGCCACTGCCTTGTGTGACCAGCCACAACTGTGATGGCAAATTTTACTATGAACTCTTCCACCTCTGGTGTTCTAGGTGCTTCTGACTAAGCTCCTGACAATCCTTCAGGCTCAGAGTTTGGTGGAAGATGATGTGGAATGAAAAACAAATGTGGGGATCCTAAAATCTCAATTGAAAGTATTTAAAAAATATTCAGAAGATGAAAACTCTGGGAGAATAAGATCAAATGTGCTTGATAAGGACTCAAGTAATACACTGAAACCTACCCAGGTCAATTTTTTCTTGATTTGTGTAAATTCACTTTTCACTTTTATTTATTTTTCCCAGTGAAAAGTGTATTTTTATGAGGGCTTTGTATATTATAAATACACATATTTTTTAGTTATGGAAATTTGAAATACCATGGGTTTTGTGTTTTCCTAAAATGTGCAATTAAAACATACCTACATGTAACAATACTTAGGGTAAAAATATCAAGAGCTCTATTTTGAAAGAGAGTGAATATATATATATATATTTAAACATATATGAAAGTGAAGTGAAGTGGAACATTTCATTCCAAAAGAAACTCAGCACCCAGATAATGTGATCAAATGAGGAACCTTTATTTCTAGCCAGCAGTATGGAGAGAAGCAACCCTGGCTTCCTGCGATGGGTTTTTACAGGGGATTTTAGCAGGGTCAGCATGATTAAGCAACCTTTTCATGCCCAAATGCCAGATTGGTCAACTTTAAACAAAGAATTGTTTTTTTCACACCAGAGAGGGTGATTGGCAGTTTTCAAACTTGTCTGTTTTATCAAGGTCCAGCAGAGCAAGCAAGCAACATTCCAGAAGCTAATGTTTGAGGTTAGCATTGGTGTTAAGGGGTTTGGGTTAATCTTTACTAGGGTGGTCTTACCACTGCATGGTAGTGTGATCGGTTAGGCCCAGATGCATATCCGGTGTATTGTCCAAGCAAGTTTTATGGGCCTCAGGAATTTTCACCAGTGTTACCTTATTTAAAAATCTCCATTACAGAAGAAAGTATATTTTTAAAGAGAGTACAGTTTGTTATGTATGAGAAAATTGGGTGAAGACTTGATTGTTTATCCAAACTGAGCATTTAAATATTTTGAGAGATTAAAATAATTTATAATGGAAAATGTGCTTTTCTGTTCACTGACTATGTTGCAGTGGTCCCCACACCTCTCCTTTTGTCTGGTACTCACAAGACTGGCATATCTGTGATAGCAGGGGCCAGAGGTATCCTAAAACAAGAAATGAGAGGGAGCCCTTTTGGAGCATTTGTATCTATGATGTATAAATTATTTTTAAAATATCAAGTTCATGTTAAAATAAAATCTATTTTATTGTTGGCATATTAACAGATATTAACATTTCTTAGTTTTCCATTTTACCATATCCTTTGCCACTGAAAATTGTTCAAAAGTGCTTTCCTTTTTGTTTCTATATTCTTTACCTTGGTGTTTACACTGTTGATAATTGTCAGCCAATGCTTTTTTTTTTTATTTATTTATTTACTTTATCCATTTTAACCCCCCCTTCCCCATTTGCTCTTTTGTGTCCATTTGCTGGGCAATTCCTGCCATCTCTTCTCATCCTCCTCCTCCAGTCTTCACCAGGATTCAATCCTGGAGTCCTCCAATGTAGGAGAGAGGTATTCTGCCACCTGCACTACCTTGGTTCCTTGTTTTCAGAGCTTTCAGAGCATCTCATCTTGTCTCTCCCCTGCGTCTCTCTCCTGTTATGTCATCATCTTGCTGCATGGCTCCCGGGGCCTGACAGCTCACCAGCACACAGAGCCTGGCAGCCCATGCACCTTCTCTCTATATATATTTTATTTTACCAGGAGGTCCCAGGGATTGAACCCAGGTCCCTCCATATGACAGACAGACGCCCAACCATTTGAGCCACATCTGCCCCCCTGTCAGCCAATGTTGGCAAGTGATTTTCTTAAGTAATTTTTTAATCTATTTGTGTGTGTAAATGTTTACCAGTTTTGATTTTGTTATGTTTTTTTGGAAGAAATATGCTTTTGTTATTACTGTTGTAAGATGTAATACAATACATATTTACTCTAAACTGAAGTCAACCTTTTCAAAGAATAAATTATTTGTTTGGCTTATTGTTGGGAGGTTCAGGTTAATGACCATGAAACTAGGTTACCTGCACATGAAAACTGAAAAGGTAAAATTATAAAGTTGTTGTAGTGTTACATTTTCTGACTAATGCCAGTTAGTTTACTGAGAGATGTTATTTTAGGCTACAGTAAGATATTTGAATATTTTTAAGTACTTATGAAACTTAGTACCCTACAAATTATTTTTAAAATAGCTTTTTTTCACATGTGGCTGTAAAGGTAGAAAATTGGTTTTCATTTCAATGTTTAATTGCATTTTTAACTTCAGGTGGTGGGAATAAATATTTGAGGAAATTTGTGGCAGAAATCACTGATAAAACCCTCAACAGGTTTTTCTTTCTCAGCTAAATATTGTGGGAGTGGTAGAGAGGGAATTTATCAGGATACTAAGGTAATGGGTGTCTGGCTTAACAGTGGCACCTTGGAAAGCACAATATATAAAAGTATCTTGGATGGGAGGAGACCCATAATGTTGTGTTTGGAATAACAAGGGTCTGTTATGTATCTCAGTGTTTTAATTTTCTCTTCATCCTTTTGCAATTGCTCTTATAGCAAAATCTAACCTATTAAGCAATAACCATAAGCAAAATATGGTTATTTTGATAGGAACCATACCATAGCAAGCCTCTAGCTTTTGAGTGGATTTTTAAACACCTAGTTTTACCACACACTCTCTTAAGAGTCAGATTACTAATCCATTCTATTATATTAAATTATCCCACACTCGTAAGCCTATCAAAGTGAGATCAAAGAAATCAAGGAAATGAGTAGTGTTCTATGCCTCCTCCTTCAACCATCCCCTAAAATATTAGTTGAACACCCCCAACAGCACATAAAGCAAAAGAAATTCTAGTAAATGTGTATTTTTTGCTTCCTTCAGATTCAGAATGTTTATTTTTATCCAACTACCTCCAAAAGAAGGCAGTTTAAAAAGTGTTCACTAGTGACTTCCGTTAAATGCTATTCTTACATTTATTATGTGTGTTTGTGTGTGAGTATTGGCCTTGCTACTTTAAATCTGAGTCCATATATTATGGTCATTGAAATTAATTTATCTTTGCTGTTAGAAATTTATTTTATAGAATTGTGCTAAGACACTTAGAAAAAGAAAATGGAACTGCTGTGGTAAAAGCCAAGTTGGTTCCAAAACCTATTTAGGCATCATTTGGCTGTTACACTTAAAAAAAAAAAACTGCAATAATTTATTTATTTGTATTGCTCTGCTTTGGAACTGTAATTATATAAATTCTTGTCTACTATTTTTAATTTTACAAAAATAAAATTATTTAGTTATCCATTAAAAAATGGTTGCAAAAGTTAAATCAATCACAGTCCTGGGGTGAGCTCCCAAATACCCCAATACTCTGGGGCAAGAGGAGGGGTGAGGGTGGTGGGGAAGGTGGAATATTATTCAGATGAAAAAGAAAGAAGTCCTAATCCAAGAGACAACATGGATGAATCTTGAGTACATTATGCTAATGAAATAAGCTAGGCACAAAAAGACAAATATTGAATGACCTCAATGCTAAGTATAAAATGCAAATTTATAGAGATAGAATCTAGAATATAGGCTACCAGGGGATATATTGATTGGGTCTATGAATAGGGAGTTAATGCTTAGTGTGTACACAATTTCTTTTTAGATTGATTGGAAAGGTTTGGAAATGGCAAATAAAAAGTGAAAATTGTGGTAGTTCTTGGGGTATATGGCAATCCTCTATAATCTCATTGTAACTGTTCTGAAATCTAAAACTTCCCTAAAATAATATAATAGTTTATTATATGAAGTTTTAAAAAGTAAAAAAAAACTTCTTGACACAAAAGTAGAAGGGAATTTCCTTAAACAGATTAAGGTTGTCTAATATGAACCTATGGTAACTGAAACAGACTAGTAAGATAGGGAATCATTAGATGAATCTGGAACCTGGCAAGAAGTCCACATGAGTATTGATGCCCCCAACATGGCTGCTGGAAAGCCCTCATGCAACTTCTGCTATCCAGAATGAGATTTCCTCCAAAAGCCATGAGAAGTACAGATATTCTCTGGGGACATTATCATTGAGCCCACCCAGAGGATTGATGGGTGGGGTAATCAAAACAGCAAAGAGCTGAGACTCCCCCCATGCCATTAGCAAAGGGGTGGAGTAATTAATGGTTTAAAAAGCTCTATCGGGAAGCGGCTGTGGCTCAATCAGTAGGGCTCCCGTTTACCATATGGGAGGCCCTGGGTTCGGTTCCCGGGGCCTCCTGGTGAAGGCAAGCCCGCCCGCACGGCATGGTTAGCTGACCCAGTGAGCACAAGCAGCAAGGGGGGATAAATGAATAAATAAATAAAATCTTTAAAAGAAAATAAAAAATAAAAGCTCTCTCTCTCTCTCTCTCTCTCTCTCTCTCTTGCCTTCTGCACCCTGCTTTCACCGTGTCCCCCCACCCCTGACATGGATCAACATGCAAGTAAAACCTAGGCATTTATAATCTATAATGGGCAATTGTAGTTTGTAAATCAGTAGTCTTTATCCCTCCTCAGCCCCTTCCTCTCTCTGGGACCCATGATCTGTTATTTTCTCCCAGTTTTCTTCCCTCCCTACCTTAATAAATTACTGCCCTAATGAACCTGGTGTCCTCTTGAAGTTCATTTCTGCGGCATAGTCAAGAACCTAGACAAAATTCAGTAACATATTTGGTGACGCCACCCAGGAGGTTATTGGTGAGTGAAACTATGGCCTACAACCTGTCTAATGCCTTCTTTTGCTTATTTATTTTAAACAGGTTTACCTATGAGCCCCATGGGGCATAATCCCTGGAGGGAAGAGGCTGGGACATGGGAACTCTCTGCATCCATGCCATGCACCCAAGCCTGTGAGATGTGACCCCAGCTGGGAGGTCAGAGGCACAGAGCAGGGGCTCAAAGCAGGGCTCTGCCAAGACAGAGGTCCCCCAGCTGAGCACTGGGTACTGAGAAGCTCCTTTTCCAAGCCCTTTTAGCAGCAGGTGGCTTTGCCTTCAGGCTATTGCCTTCTCTCACACTCTCCTCTCAGTATCAATGACAATGAGGGCAATGACTCAGAGCCAAGGGCTTGCACCTCTCAGGGGGCCCATGCCTTTGCAAATCCAGCTTCCAACTGACCACACCCAGCTACCTGGTCTGGGATGGGGTGGGAAGACAGCTGTGGGCAAGGCCAAAAATGGATGCCATCAGTGTCCCTTCCCAAGGTGGGTCACAGGCCAGGTCTCCTCTCATAATTAATCTTTACCTATCTTTTACCTTCCTACTTCCTAATACTGAATTTCTCATTACTGGTTTGTGTTAAAATGCTTTGTAATGTCTTAAAAACTGTAAAGCTGAAAATGCATTTGCTAGGGAGGAGGTTATTGCCTCAGGGTCCCAGGGCCTGTTAGTAAGAACAATTGATCTCTAATCACTTAATGACCTTCTGTTGGCTGGTCTGAGAAATTCCCAGTTCCTAGTACTGCTTTTAAGATCTTTGTAAGAATAGGAAGAAAAAGCTTTCTTGCCTATTCTCAGGAAGGAGAAATATTCATCTTGGAAGGCATCTGATCTATTCAGTTTGTCTCCCAAGTCCAGAATGGCCCCAGAAATGCCCAGCAGCATGATCTCTGTGATACCCAGGGTGGTGGGAACCAGAGAAATAACTCTGAATATCCCCCATGACCTAGGAAGTCTTGGGTGCTTTGATTCAGAGAGCAGACAAACATTCCCTGAGATTTATCTCAGGAGCTTCTGTTTGGGTAACAGTGTTGTCAGTCTCAGACTCTGGAATGTAGGGTTGTCAGAGCAGTAATTCTGAATGGTCCCCATTCTTTGGACCTTTCTGTTCAGAGGGCAGTCAAATGTGTTCTGAGACTCATCTCAGATGCTTTGGTGTGGGCAATTGCTCTCATCTCCCACCAATCTGGCTTGGGCACTTCGGTCTGAACTTTAGGGTTCCAGGCATCCCCCAAGACCTAGATCAGCCACAGGGATGCCTGTTACAAAGGATTTAGATTAAATTCTCAGGATGCTGAGATCAGAATATCAGCAAATTATTTGAAGTGGTGAATGTTTTAGTCAGACTTGGACTCTGGGATGCCATATCAGTTGACTATAAAGTGCTTCTTCATTCTTCCTAGAATAATGGACATAGTCTCTAGCCCACCAGTAAACTCCCCATAGGAGTGTTTTCTCAAGAATCAGGAAATTCTGATACTGCTGGTCTAAATGGCCACAGCATGGCCAAGAGCAGCCTCTGTATAAGACCCAGATTTCCAGTTAAACCAGTGGAAAAGAGAAGGACACATAGATCAGAGGGCCAGAAAACTCATGTTATGTCTCCTTAAAGAAATGAGGAAATACACCTCAAACTTCCATTAGTTTAAACAGTTGTGCCTATGAAAGGTGTGAATAGAGATCAAAATCCAAACCAGTTACTAAACCTCTTCTGGAAACTAAGTAACCTCATGTGTCATCAATAAAGATCAGAGTTCCTAGAAATGCTAAGGGTATAAAATTCTCTCTTCTGTTTTAATCTGTGCTTAACTTTATGTTCAACTTGAAATCTGTGTTTAATTTTGTCAATTTGCTTGTGCCTAGGAAATCAGATTTGGGGTTCACCTGTTACAAATTGGGTAACAGTGAAAGGTAACCTAAAAATGAATCTTTCAATGTCAATAGTGCCTTGCAAGTGGATTTAATGTATAAATCACAAGTGGAATTGGTTCAACTGCTAGAAAAGCAGAAAACTTAGCAAAGTTGTTATTAATAAAATTCTTGTGGCTTCATTAATAAAGGTAACCAATTTGCCTTAATGTAAAAACTTACTAGAAACTGTAACTAAGAATGAAGATCATTTATAGATGTCTTTATATTATAAAACAGCAGAAGGGTAATACCTTAAATTATAACTGGGAAGTTTTAGCCTAAACCTACTATTTTAAGTGTAAACCCTAAACTGAATTTACCTTTGTTTATGATCACTTCAAGCCTAGCCTCACACCTTGCCTTTGCTTATGTTTATTTCATGACAGCTTCTGCCCCTATGGTACAGGGGAAATCATGCTTGAAACATCCCTGTCTCCTATTCTACTGGCATTAGTGTCCCTGCTTTCTCTCATGGCTCCAAATGTGGATGAAATTGCTGCCTGGGTGGAACTTGTGACCCTCAGTATTGAACATCCACTCTTCCAGTCTGGTGACTGCCAGAGTTCTGTGTTCTCCAAGGACTGGGTAGTGAGGGAAGCCTCCTGTCTTGACTGTTGAGGGTTCCTAAAAGCAGCAATCCATGAGAGAAACCAGCTTCCTGAAGCTTTGATAGCCTCAGTGAGTATACATAGAATTAGTCTTGCTCATCCAAGGTCTGCTTTAAAAAATGGAAAAAGTAGTTTTTCCTGTTATTGCTAAGGTAAAGTACCTGCTAATTAATGTCTTAGTGGTAAAAGTGAAGAAGAAGCAAAGAACTAAAAAGTTAATTCATTTGATACATTACACATTCCATTGGAAGTGCTAAAAAGTGTATAAAAATCAAGAAATAGACTTCAGAATTGTCAAACTCTTTTGCATTTAAACTAGGCCTTCAATACACTGCAGGTTGCCTCTCCATTTGAGTTATTGGCTAGGTTGGTCACTGACCCCTAAAACAATAAAGGTATCTACTACATCTCTGGTTGTGCTCCTGAAGTTGATAGAGACTACGTTGCAGTTTCAAATTCCTTCAGCAGCCAATGATGATTTGATATAGCCAAATGTACAATGGACATTGCCTCCAGACTGGCACTGTTTCATGGTGCTGAAGGGTGCTATGCACAAGGCTGTGGAATACTGGAACCTACTTTCCTAACTTCTAAGGTCAATGGTGCTGCAGCATGCTGGCTGTGTGAAGAACTTACCAAGTGGAGCAATGACCACCAGGCATTATGGCCTGCTCCAATGGAAAGATAACATGTAAGGTATTGCAAACCTGGAATGTAAATCTACTAATTGCAGCTCAAAGAAAAAATGTATGCTTTGAGTAATGCATTAATTAGTATTAAGTACTGTACTGATATCTCTCCTTCTCTTGATATATGCCTGATGATTATGGTGATATCTTTTCTATTCTAGATCATAGGCAGAGGGACATTTAACATGTTAAAAGTCTGCTAAACTTCATTTTCTGAGTAGTTAAAGAACATGCTTAACCCAAGTATACCTCTTAGCCCTTGTTCCAGAACCTGTCCCTCTCATACCCTGGGGAGGACTGGGAAACCCACATGCCATCCTGCCAGGGCTAAGCATTTCCCACCAGAAGGGAAACAGCAAAAAGGTGGCTAAGACCCACATCTGTTTAGCCCATTTGAGATGGTCCATAGAAAACCTTTCCTTACTCAGGACCTGGAAACCAGGCTCTGATAAAAAAAAAAAAAAAAAAAAAACTTGGCAAGAAAACAAGACTCTCTCAATTAGAGCCAAAATGGAACTCTGTAGTTCTGATCACTCCCACAGCTATTAAAGTTAAAGGAATTCCCAGGTTGGTGTACTAATCCTGAGTAAAACCAACTGTCCAAGAAAGTGCCAGCTCACCAGAAGCATCTGATGGGATGCACAAGTGCCAGTCATTGGACAGCCTGATATACCTCTTCAAGAGACAAAGCTAAGTAGTGTCTGTAAAATACAACTGTTCCTTCTAACTCTAGCCCAAAAGCCTATTGCTAGGGGGAGGGCAAATCAGGCATCCCTTAAGAAATCTTGTCTATTTTCATCTCTTGTAGCTTAACTGAAAGGGCAATGCCTCTTTTCCTCTACTATAGGAACTGGGATTTGCAATTTATACCTAACCCCGTTGTCTATTGCAATCTCTCCCTAGAATTAACTAACAGCTTATAGTAACTGAAAGAATAATGTTTCCCACTAATTTTGGGAAGATGCAGTCTTTGCAGGCACCTGGCCCTTTCTGCTTTTGTGGCCCAGTATCCTCTTAGTGGGACCATATATCCTCAAAATTCTAAACAAGTTTATTTCTTCCAGAACCAACATCTTGTTAGCCATATGGGGACTTTAACCAGCTTTGCCCAGGATGCCAGATCCATCTTCCTCCAACTGAGATAGAATAACCAGAGGGTTTTACACCTTGTCAGGTAGGGCCTAATGCTCCTAACCAGCAGGAAGTAATTACAGAAGAATGACCATCTCCATTCAGCACCCCTTTAAGAATAAAGGTGTAAACTCTCTGAGGGGTGAATGAAGCAGTCTAGTGAGATAGGGAATCAACAGATGGATCTGGAACCTGGAAAGAAGTCCACATGCATTTTGATGACCCCAAGATAGCTGCTGGAAAGCCCTTATGAGCTTTCTGCTATCCAGAATGAGATTTCCTCTGGAAGCCAGGAGAAACCCAGATATTCTCCAGGGTCATTATCATTGGGCCCACCTGGGGGATTAACAGGTGGGATAATCAATCAAAACAGCAAACAGCTGGGAGTCCTCCCATGCCATTAGGAAAGGGGCAGAATAATTAATGGTTTATAAAGCTCTCTCTCATGCCTTCTGCACCCTACTCTTGCCATGTCCCCCACCACATGGATCAACATGCAAGTAAAACCTAGGCATTTATAATCTATAATAGGAAATCGAAGTCTGTAAATCAGTACTCTTTATCATTCCTCAGCCTCTTCCTCTCTCTGGGACTTATGATCTGTTATTTTCTCTGATTTCTTTTCCCTCCCTACCTTAATAAATTACTGGCATAACTAACCTGATGTGCTCTTGGAATTCATTTCTGCAGCATTAGTCAAGAACTTAGACAAAATCTGGTAACAGTAATGGCAATAATTAACATAGGATTTTTGGGAGATCAGGTTTTCCCCTGGAATCAGAACCAGACAAAGAAGCATGCTCTCACCACTTCTATTCTACTTGTAGTGGAAGGGCAGTCAGCACAATACGGCAACTAGGAAGAAATGAAAATATTAGATATTCATGGATGCTGTTGTTACAGGAATGCAAAATCCACCACAATATACAAATATTACAATCAGTAAGAGAACACAGCAAGTCTCCGGGTACAGGCTCAATAAATAAAATCAAGATTACTGCTGTACATCAGCAACAACTAGAATATAAAGAGGAATACCAGACTGTGAGAAAATATAATAACAAATAAATGAAGAAAGGATTAATTTACAAAATACCTAAACTCAATATGAAAATCACAAGTGACCCAACAGACAGTGACAAGAGTATATGAAGAAAAAGAAACATGCAGGGTCCAATAAACATTTGGAAAACTACCTGTAGCAGGAACTGCAAGATCCAGGGAACAGGATGCCCACAGGGCCCTGGGTGGGTGGGATCCCAGGACCAGAGAGAGGAGACAGTGGGGGAGGATCCCTAAAGCTGGTGGCAGAGGCTACTCACTTTGCTCCTTCATCCAGAACACCCCATTTCACTCCCTCCCCCTCCTCCAGGCTAGGAAATTTTATGATAGGCCCATTCTTCACCTATGACCTCCATGTGGCAACATTTGGAGGACATTTCCACCCTTCCAATATTTCTTTGAGATCACTTAAATAAGTTGTGCAAGATATGCATTCTGAATATGTTCAATAGTGAAGCAGATACACAGAGAGTATTTTCTCTTTGAATACAGAGTTTGGGGGTTTTTGGTACAACAGGTTGAAACAATGAGGGATTGTATTTTACTCGATATAATTCAGGAAAGGGACTCCCTGCACCATCACACCAACAGAGCATGTGCTCCAACTGCCTGTGATCCAGCAAGAGCATTTTTCACCAGAGGTAAACTGATGACAGTATCTCCCTGTGCCCTGTGGTTCACAGTGCCCTGAGGCAAAGCGTGGTCCCTCCAGGGATGAAGCATTTCACAGAAAGTGAGAAAACAATATCTGGAAAAAAGCAATCAATGGTAAACATGCTAGACTATGGGAAGAAGGGTTAGGTAGAATTTTGATTGACCACATGTTTTGAAAGAATCAGAGAAAAACCTCACCAGAAATTCACCAGACAGATTGCCTGAGGTTTTATTTCAGGGAAATGAGCACTTTTTCAGCATGGAAATAATTTGCTTCCTGCTTCCATGTATCCCCTCAATCAGAATCCCAGAGTTCTATTGTTGTGGCTGATGGAATGAAACCCAAGCAGCACTCTTGAGGGTATGGATGAATGAAGTTTTAATATGCTTGGACCCAGAGGAGAATTCAGTCTCCAAATTCTGAGCCCTGTTTCTTGATTTTCATAAATTTATATAGAAACACTAAGCGGGCAAATTCCTAAACAAGCAGGCAGGCAGGGTTACAAAAGCAGAGGAGTGAGGTGAGATTATCTTCCTAAAAGCAGAGGGCCACTAAGGGAGGAAAATAGTCATTGTCTGTTTAGAGTTGTAAATTTCAGTTCAAAGGGGCAGGCAAGGAGTGCTTATCTTCCTGACATGGATTCCATGGAGAAAAGGGGGGAGGAGAGGAGAAAGGGACCAAGGGGAGTTTATATTCCTAAAGCTGTGGGTTTCTGCCAAGGGGCTTTGGGTCCCAGCACTTCCCTTATCATTCCCCTCTTTTGATGCTCTTATAATTCTTTATGGGACATCATCTGCTAACATAGGGATTTTTCTATAGTCCTCAAGGGCTGATATTCAACATCAGGCATTACTTGGTGTTTTAAGACATTTAAGTGGGAAGTGATGTATTATATTAGGTACTGTAGAATACATGGCCTGAAAGTTAAGAGGAAAAAGACTGAGACTATTACTGACATAAATGGCAAAATCCAGGAGAGGAGATACTGGAAGTAGTTCCTCTTGGCAGGTGCCTGGTATACATGGTTTAAACGGTCTTTGGCTCATTCCTTCAGTAGGGCCACTTTGTCCCTAACTATTCCTGAGGAGTTTGCATAGAAATAACATTCTTCCCCTAGGGCCTGGCAGATCTCCTCTGAACTTGCAGTGAACAAGTCTAATCTTCATCTGTTTTGTAAAACCACTTCAGCCAACAAGTCTATCTGGTCTTGCAACCTGTTGAGAACCCCCAATATTTCTTCAATGTCATTTGATGTTTCCTGTGCCAGTGTTTGTAAGCCCTCCTGACCAAGTGTGAGTGAGGCCCCCACCACTGCTCCACTCCTAACTACTCCTAGTCCTAAGAGATTCAGAATTGCTGGTATTGCTCATTTGGCTTGGGAAAGCTCTCCAGGCAATTCATCTCCATACACCAAGAATAATGGTACTGGCCAAGCCAGGTAGCAGATGCCCTGGCCATCCTGGGATAGGCACCAGGAGGCATTGGTGGGACAGACCCAGATAGTGGAGTTTTTGGTGCATCAGTCAGTCTCATTGAGTGGGCAGGTGGTGTTACAGTTAGCCCTTCCAAGAGGGAGGATGGTTGAAGGAGACTTGGTAGTTATGATTTTACAGTTAGTCAGTTTTCATAGGGGTTTGGTTATGTGGACTGGGAGGAGTCTGGTTCCCACTGCAGAGCTGTCATGGGTCAGGAAGGTTACATTTCATGGGACAGATATGGGGAAGATGGTTAGACTGGAGGAAGTGCATAGCCAGCAGGATGCAGCTATGTCAGGCTGAGATTCATTTAGGAGATGGTGGAAATTTTGAACCTGGTTCAAAAGGACATTGTGGGGGACTGTTCTAACTTTAGATTTTAGCATCTATGTGGCTTTACTGATATTTTTCATCAGGGTTTTCTCTGGGGGTTGGGTTACTGGGATCAGTTGGACCAGTATGAGGTCCCCTGGGTCCAGCCCAGATGGGTCATATATTCTGATTCTTAGTTTTAGTCCTGTTTGGGCCTTTAAAAAGGTATTTTATGATCCATTGATTATGTTTAATAAGGTGAGTTTTATGGGGTCACAGGTTTCTATGCCACACCTTGCAGGGCTGGGTATTTTCTGTAGGAGATATGGAGAAGTTGGTGGGACCCCTTTCCAGGGAGTGGTGGCATCTACCAGCAAGCTCCAAGAGCTGCAGAATCCTCCACTCTTTTGGGGTTCTCAGCAGAGGCATTTGTCATAACTCCCATAGTTGCAACCCATACACCCTCTTTTGGGGGCAGGTATGGGGGCATGGGGGTATGGTGCAACCCTCAAGGTGTAAGGAATGTGATCTTGGATTGCCTTGAAAGTGTCAAATATTAGAGGCTGAAGTTGCACCTGCTGAGAATGGGACTCAAGTGCTCAGCACAGATTGTTTGCTCCACCTTTGACTAATTTGCAGCTGTCATAGATTTTGGGGACAGGTATTGGCTCCTAGGGAGGGGGCAAGAAAGGAAAGGAAAAGCAAGCCAAGGCTCAGAAGCATCCTATTATACACCAGTAAACAATTGCAATTAAGGCTCTATTTGTAACAGTCCTGTCTGCAGGGGAAACAGCAGTGAGTCCAACTCCAAATACCAAGGTGAGCAGGCCATATGAGCACAGGAACCATCAGGAGCAGGGGTCCATCCAGCAGGCATTTGATGAAGTCAGTGCTTGGGGGTCCCAGGTGACTCACACTCTCAAGGAGTGGCCAAGTATGGGTTGGGCTGTCCAGCTCTCCTGCTCTTTATTGGGGTGTGCCTTCTTGACCCTGGAATGATGGATCCAAGGGATGATGCCTGCAACTTTAAGAGCAGTAGGAGTTACAAGGATCACAGTATGTGGACCTGTTTAGGAAGGATGAAGGGGATCTTTTTTCCAATCTTTGACCCAGACTAGGTCCCCTGGCCCTGTGTCTCAGGAGGATGAGATTCTGGGACAACACAGTTTTAGGTATTTTGGCTAGAGTTTTCCCCAGCTGCTGGAGAATGGAATCTTGGCTAGCCTCCCCCAGAAGTTTGAGATTTCCTCTGAAGGCCTGGATAATTGGGGGTGGTTGCCCAAATAGAATTTCAAATGGTAAATAGCCTGTGGGTTCTGGGGTGCACCTAACTAGAAGGGCCAAGGGAAGTAAGTTTACCCAGGGGAGACCAGTTTCCTGGCAGAATTTGGCTAGGGTGTCTTTGAGGGTTCAATTCATGCATTCAACTTTCCTGAACTCTGGGTCCTATAAGCAGTATGGAGTTTCCACTTGATTCCTAACATTTTTGCTATCTCTTGGACTACAGCAGTCATGAAGGCTGGGCCATTGTCACTTTTAATTGACAGAGGCAGCCTGTGCCATGGGATGATTTCTCTAAGTAAAGCCTTAGTCACTTCTCTTGCCTTTTCAGTGTGAGTGGGGAAATCTTCAATGTAACATGCAAAGGTGCATATTATCATCAACAGATATTTGTACCCCCAACTTGGTTTCACTTCTGTGAAGTCTACTGTGAGATCTTCAAAGGGGGCCATCCCCATGTGCTGGGCACATGCTGGAGCACAGGGGCCCTGCAAAGGGTTGTTTTTGGCACAAACTTTGTATTGGCTGCTGATGGTGGCACAGAGAGAACTTAGCCAGGCTTTGTAGTAGTATCTCCTGAGCAAGACATCTAGCGCAGGTTTCCTTAGGTGGGTGAGTTGGTGGTATTGTTGGATGAGGGCATGAGTGGCTCCTTTTGACACAAAAATCCAGTCATCTAGGAGCAGCTAAGTTCCTTCAGGGTTCAGCTTCCCCCTTCTCTTTTAGCCAACCCCTGTTCTTCCCATGTATAGCTTAGTTGATTAGTCTCTTAATTGACAGAGGGACAGCTGTGGTGTCAATCCCGGGACTCAAATTTCATGAGTTCCTTCATCTAATTGCTGAGCTGTCTGTCAGCTAGCCTGTTTCCTTGAGTGACCTTATCCATTCCTTTCTGATGTCCCCAGCAGTGGATGATGGTGGCTTTGTCTGGTTTCCAGATTTTTTCTAACAGTTGGAGGATTTCTTCTCAGTTTTTTTATTTCCTTTACCCCTGCAGTTAAAATTCTTTCTTTATAACTTTCTCCATGGATATGAACGTTAGCAAATGCATTCTTAGATTCAGTGTAAATGTTTACTGCTTGCCCAGCAGCTAGCTGCAAGGCTTGGACCAGTGCCCAGGGTTCTGCTCATTGCACAGACCATACTTGCAGTAGACACTCTGCTTCCACCACCTGTTCAGTAGTGGTGACTGCATATTCAGCAAGCTTCCCCCATTTTTAACAAGACTGCTCCCATCTGTAAAAAGTGTCTAATCTGGGGAAGGGAGTGGTTTGTCTTGGAGGTCAGGGCAAATGGCATAAACTTCTTCAGGCACTTCAATACAGTCATGTTCCGGAGACTCTTCCTCATCTGGCAAAAAGGTGGCAGGGTTTAGACTGTGCACTGTTTCTATTTTCATGCTGGGTTTTTCACAGAGTAAACCTTGGTAATGTGTGAGCTGGGGATTCAATATCCACCAATGCCAGTGTGAGTTCATTAGGGCAGTGACTGCGTGTGGCTCCATAACATGAATTGCCTGTCCAAGAGTTAATTTGTTGGCTTCTTTGACTAGGGTTATGATTGCTGCCAAGGCTTTCAGGCAGGGCAGCCACACTGCAGCCAGAGTCCAGCTGCTTGGAGAGGTAAGCAATGGGTCTTTGCCAGGGGCCAACTGTTTGTGTGAGAACCCCCAATGCTACTTTTTTCTTTTCATGCATGAACAGGTTAAAGTTTCAAGTTACATCTGGGAGCCTCAAGTCAGGGGCTTGGCTGAGTTGTCTTTTGATGTTTTGCAAGGCCCCCTGTTGAGCTTCTCCCCAGGAAAGAGGCTCTTTTTCTGGACCTGCCAAAACTTCATAAAGGGTCTTGGCCATGGCTGCAAACCCAGGAATCCAGATGCAGCAGAACCCTGCAGCCCAAGGAACTTGCAAAACTTTCTTTTTGTGGTGGGGCTAGGGATGGTGCAGATCACTTTCTTTCATTTGGGTCTGGGTTTCTGGTGCCCTTGTGTGATGCTGAACCCCAGATACTTGACTTGCTGTTTACAGATCTGGGACTTTCTCCAAGACACTTTGCACCCAGTCTGTGTTAGAAGTTGTAGGAGAGTCTGGGTCCCTCTCCAGTGGTCCTCTTCCAATTCACTGGCAAGTAGAAGGTCATCTATGTATTGCAAGAAGGCACACTTGCAGTCTTCTCAGGGGTAGGTGGCCAAATCTGCTGCCAAGCTTCCCCAAAAAGGGTAGGGAGTTTTTAAAGCCTTGAGGGAGCCAGGTCCAGGTTAGCTGAGTTTTCTGCCAGGTTTTGGGATCTTCCCATTCAAAGGCAAGCAGAGGCTGGCTCAGGGGGTCCAGCTGCAGGCAGAAGAAGGCATCTTTCAGGTTCAGGCAAGTGAACCAAGCAGCTTCAGGTGGTAGCTGTCCTAACAAAGTGTATGGGTTGGGAACAACCTGATGTAAGGTGAGAGTGGCATTATGAATGGCTCATAAATCCTGCACTGGTCGATATCCAGTCCCATCTGGCTTTTTTACTGGTAATAATGGAGTGTTCCAGGGTGACTGGCACTCGATTAGAATTCCTTCTTTCTTCAGGTAATCTATGTGTTCGGCTATGTCCAATTGCACTTCACAGGGGATCAGATACTGCCTCTGCTGGACTGGGGCCACTCCAGGCTTCAGGTTGATGATGTTGGTGCATGGTTCTGTGCCATTCCCAGAGTTTTTTTCTGCCCAAACCTGGGGGGAAAGTTCCAGCAGTTTTTCTGGACTCTGCCCTGAACTTTCTTCCACCTGAAGTCTCCATTCTTCACTTCAGGGTATGGTGATGAGGAGAGTGAGGCTGGTCCTGAGGCTTAAGCTTGCTGGTTCCTCAGGTTTGAAGGTAATCTGGGCTCCCAGTTTGGTTAAGAGGTCCTTACCAAGCAGGGGAGCTAGAAATCCAAGCAGGTATAGAAATTCATGAGTTACTTTGTGACCACCAAGCTGGAAAGTTCTTGACTGGCAAAAAGTCTGTTGGCTTGACTGGTTCCCAGTCACTATTATGATATTAGCAGTTTTTCTGCTATAGGAGGTGACAGGGATTGTGACCACAGAATGTTCAGCACCAGTGTCCACCATGAAAGTCTTTGGTTGGCCCCTGACTTGTAGCTTGTCCATGAACTCATTGGGGCCAAGTTCCAGATAATTGGGGGTGGCTGCCCAAATAGAATTTCAAAGGGTGAATAGCCTGTGGGTCCTGGGGATCACCTAACTCAGAGAAGAGTCAAGGGAAGTAAGTCTACCCAGGGGAGAGCAGTTTCCTGGCAGAATTTGGCTAGGGTGACTTTGAGGGTTTGATTTATGCATTCAACTTTCCCTGAGCTCAGGGGCCTGTAAGTGGTATGGAGTTTCCACTTGATTCCTAACATTTTTGCTAGCTCTTGGACTATGGCAGTCATGAAGGTCAGGCCATTGTCACTTCCAATTGACAGTGGCAGCCTGTGTCATGGGATGATTTCTCTAAGTAAAGCCTTAGTCACTTCTCTTGCCTTCTCAGGGCAAGTGGGGAAAGCTTTGAGCCAATCTGAAAAGCTGCATATCATCACCAACAGATATTTGTACCCATGACTTAGTTTCACTTCCATGAAGTCTACTGTGATATATTCAAAGGGAACCATTCCCAGTGCTGGACACCTGCTGGAGTATGGGGGCCCTGCAAGGGGTTGTTTTTGGCACAAACTTGGCACTGGCTGCTGATGGTGACACAGAGAAAAGTTAACTGGGCTATGTAGTAGTATGTCCTGAGCAAGACTTCTAGTGCAGTTTTACCTAGGTGGATGAGTTGATGGTATCACTGGATGAAGGCATGAGTGGCTCCTTTTGGTACAAAAATCTGGTTATCTGGGAGAAGCCAACCTCCTTCAGGGGTTCAGCTTCCCCCTTCTCTTTCAGCCCACTACTGTTCTTCCCAGGTATAGCATAGTTGATCAGTCTCTTGTCCTAAGAAGGACAGTTGCAGTGTTAATTCCAGGACTTGTATTCCATGGGTTCCTTCAGCTGCTTGCTGAGCTGCCTTGTCAGCCAACTTGTTTCCTTGAGCAACCATATCCATTCCTTTCTGATGTCCCCAGCAGTGGATGATGGTGATTTTGTTTGGTTTCCAGATTGCTTCTAACAGTTGGAGAATTTCTTCTTTGTTTTTGATTTGCTCTCCCCCTGTGGTTAGGAGACCTCTTTCTTTATAAGTTGTCCCATGGATATGAATGGTAGCAAATGCATACTTAGAGACAGTGTAAATGCTTACTGCTTGTCCAGCAGCCAGCTGCAGGGCTCAGACCAGCACCCTGAGTTCTGCCGATTGCGCAGACCATCCCCGCAGTAGAGACGCTGCTTCCACCACTGGTTCGGTAGTGGTAACTGCATATCCAACAAGCTTTTCCCCATTTTTAACAAAACTGCTCCCATCTGTAAATAGTGTCTGATCTTGGGAAGGGAACGGTTTGTCTTGGAGGTCAGGGCAACTGTATACCTCTTCTGTCACTTCAATACAGTCATGTTCTGGAGCTCCTTCCTCCTCTGGCAAAAAGGTGTCAGGGTTTAGACTGCACACCATTTCTATTGTTCCTCTGGGGCTTTCACAGAGTAAACCCTGATCATGTGCAAGCCAGGGATTTGATATCTAGAAATGCCCATGTGAGTTCATTAGGACAGTGACTGCATGTGGCACCATAACATGAATTTCCTGTCCGAGAGTTAATTTGTCAGCTTCTTTGACAAGGGTCACAGTTGCTGCCAAGGCTTTTAGGCAGGACAGCCACCCTTCAGTCACTGAGTCGAGCTGCTTGGAGAGGTAAGTAACAGGTCTTTGCCAGGGGCCAATTGTTTGTGTGAGAACCCCCAGTGCTACTCTGTTCTTTTTATTCATGAACAGGTTAAAGTTCCCTGTTACATCTGGGAGCCCCAAGGCAGGGGCTTGGCTGAGTTGTCTTTGAGATTTGAAAGGCTCCCTGTTGAGCTTTGCCCAGGCAAGAGGCTTTTTTTCTGGACCCAACAAAACTTCATAAAGGGGCTTGGCCATGGCTGCAAACCCAGGAATCCAGATGCAGCAGAACCCTGCAGCCTGAGGAACTTGCGAAACTTTCTTTTTGTGGTGGGGGTAGGGATGGTGCAGTTCACTTTCTTTCATTTGGGTCTGAGTTTCTGGTGCCCTTGTGTGATGCTGAACCCCAGATACTTGACTTGCTGTTTACAGATCTGGGCCTTTCTCCAAGACACTTTGTACCCAGTCTGTGTTAGAAGTTGTAGGAGAGTCTGGGTCCCTCTCCAGTGGTCCTCTTCCAATTCACTAGCAAGTAGGAGGTCATCTATATATTGTAAGAGAGCACACCTGCAGTTTTCCCCATGCTACATGGCCAAATCTGCTGCCAAAGCTTCCCTGAATAGGGTAGGGGAGTTTTTGAAGCCCTGCAGGAGCTGGATCCAGGTTAGCTGCATTTTCTGCTGGGTTTGGGGATTTTCCCCTTCAAAGGCAAACAGAGGCTGGCTCATGGGGGCTAGCTGCAGGCAGAAGGCATCTTCCAGGTCCAGACAAGTGAACTAGGTGGCTTCAGGTGACAGCTGTCCTAACAAGGTGTATGGTTTGGGAACAACCTGATGTAAGGTGAGAGTGGTGTTATTAATGGCTTGTTAATCCTGCACTGGTTGATATCTAGTCCTATCTGGCTTTTTTTTACTGGCAATAATAGGGTGTTCCAAGTTGACTGTCATTCAATTAGGATCCCCTCTCTCTTCAGGCCATCTATATGTTCAGCTATGCCCAAATATGCTTCATGGGGGATTGGATACTGCCTCTGCCAGGTTGGGTTCACTCCAGGCTTCAGGTCGATGATGATGGGTGCATGGTTCTGTGTCATTCCCAGTGGGGTTTTTTCTGCCCAAACCTGGGGGAAAAGTTCCAGCAGTTTTTCTGGATTCTGACCTGAACATTCTTCCACATCAATTCTCCATTCTTCATTTCAGAGCATGGTGGCAAGGAGAGTTAGGCCGGTCCCAAGGCTTAAGCTTGCTGGCCCTTCAGGTTTGAAGGTAATCTGGGCTCCCAGTTTTGGTTAAGAGGTCCCTACCAAGCAGGGGAACTGGACATTCAGGCAGGTACAGAAATTCATGAGTTACTTCATGGCCACCGAGCTGGCAATTTCTTGACTGGCAAAAAAGACCATTGGCTTGCCTGGTCCCCAGTCACTCCTATGATATTAGCAGTTTTTCCACTAAAGGGGGCAATGGGGGTTGTGACCACAGAATGTTCAGCACCAGTGTCCATCATGAAAGTCATTGGCTGGCCCCTGACTTGTAGTTTGTCCATGAACTCATGGGGGACAAGTTCCAGTAAGCCCGGTCACCCCTATTCAGGGTTGAGGCCTGTCAGCCCGAGCAGATGGTCTTGGGGCTCAGGTCAGTATTTCACTTTAGGGATGTTCCCTCTATGTGCCTGAGTCATTTGGGGGCACTCATTTTTCCAGTGTCCACTCTTTGCAGTAAGCTCATTGGTCTCTGGCCAGTGGCACCCTTCTTGTACTTATCCCCCCTTTTCAAGGTGGTCCTTCTTATCTGTTGGGGTCAGGATTTCCTAAAGCTGCTGCTAGTAGGGAGGCTTGATATTTTATTCACTTCTTGGCTTCTTATTCAATGGCTTCATCTTGATTGATGAATACTTTGTTGGTGAATTCCATTAGTTGAGAGATGTTCATGCCCGTGAACCCTTCTAATTTTTGGAGCTTTCTTTTAATGTCTGTTGCTGCCTGTGCAACAAAGGCAGCATTCACCATCCTCTGGTTTTCTGGAGCTTCTGGGTCAAAAGAAATGTAGATTCTGAAGTTCTCACAAAGCCATTCATAGAAATCTCCTGGAGACTCATCAAGCTTTTGAGTAACTAAAGTCATCTTTGTCATGTTTGTGGATCATTTTGTCCCCTCTCAGACCCCTCGGAGGAGCACTTCCCAGTATTGCTGGAGTGCAGCCAGTCCCTGTTCAGTGTTGAAATCCTAATTAGATTGGGTTTCTAGTGCTGTTTCTCATGTCCAATCTTCTGGGTTTAAGACACTAGTAGGGGCTTGCTCTTGCAGCCACTTTTGGGCTTTCTTCAGAATTTGTCATCTTTCCTCTGTATTAAACTAAGTCAGGAGGAGTTGGTGGCAATCATCCCAAGTAGGACAATGGGTTTAGAAAATGGATTCCATGAGATCAATAATGGCTTGGGGTTTTCCCAAGTAGGAGGGGATGTGGTAGTTCCAGTGTAAGAAGTCTGTAGTTGTGAAGGGCTGGTAGTATAATACAGGCTTCTCAGGTTGAATGGTCCCACTTTTTTGCTGATCTGGGCTGGACCCTGTGTTTCACAGAGGGGCATCTGTAATGTGGGTTGTGCTGACCAGAATCTCCTTGCTAGTAGGGTTGCAGGGCTTTCCTCAGAGGGGGTCAATGTTCCTGGAGGGGCTGAAAATGGAAGTGTTGCTGGGAGATCTGCCTGCATTCCTGGGCTAAAAGGAGAGACCGAAGGTAGGGTGTTTCTGGGAGATCTGTCTGCGCTCCCAGGCCAGGAGGATAGGCTAGGCGGCCGGAGCGTATGGTGCTTGGGGTGGTGGTGAGTCCTCCTCTGAGAACCCTTGATGAATGACTGGCTTCTGCAGCCCTGTTCCAGGTTCAACCAAAACCCTGCTCTGTCCCTTTTTCCCAACACACAATCGAACCCAAGAGGGCAGAATCTGGGCTATCTCTAACCCAGAGTCGATGTAGGGAAACATTGGGGTGTCCAGGAGTTCCTGTGACCACCAGCCACATTGCAAGGACCCTGGCTATATCCATGGTCCCTTCTGAGGGCCAGTCAACATTAAAAGTGGGCCACTCTACTTCACATAAGGCTCAGAGGGTGCTGGGTTTCATCCAGATGCCATAATTTCCAGAAACACCATTCTTGAAATTCTTGAGCATGCAGTTTAAGACAGTAGGTTTTGACTGTGATGAATCCATACCCTGCATTGGTGGTGCAAGACAGACAAATGAAGTGGTCACCTCTTTCAAGGCCACTCAGATTCCCACCTGTCTGCATCTCTCATAAGAACTTAGGCTTGTCTTAGCTAAGGCACCTGGGCAAATTTTAGGTTAGCCTTTATGCCATATGATGTAACTGTGAAAAATAGGTTAGGGCCCACACTGGCTCTGTAGCATATGCCAAGGGGTTACAGATGGTACAGCAGATGCAAACCTCTGCCATCCTCATTCATTTACACAGTCACTCAGAGGTTATGTAGTCCCTCCCACAGGGATTAACAGAGTTATATCCACACCCTCAGTTGGTGGCATGAGACAGACAAAAGAAGGGGTCGCCTCTTTCAAGGATACTCAGATGCCTGCCTGTCCATGTCTCTCACAAGAACTTAGGCTCATCTTAGCTCAGATGCCTCAGCAAATTTCAGGTTAGCCTTTATGCCAATGATATAGCCATGGAAAACAGGTTAGGGCCCACACTGGCTCCATAGCATATGCCGAGGAGTCACAGACTGGTACAGCTGATGCAAGCCTCTGTCATCCTCACTCTTTCGCACAGTCACTCAGAAGTTATGTAGTCCCTCCCACAGGGATTGCCCTATTCTGGAATCTTGGTACCCAAGATTTCAGGAGGTGATCACTCTCCTCTTCCATTCAGAGATGGGCCTGACTGAGGGCTTGGCACCTGGGGCCTTACCTTTCCATAGTCTTCTGGAACTGTTCAGTCTGCCTCTCTACTGAGTCAGGCCGGGGTGTAGGGACACAGCCTGCAGGGACTGCCTCAGAAGAAGGTCCCATCAAGAGGACAGGTGGCACCTATCTCATTTTCTCAGAGATTGCTGTTGGCCATGCCCATCAGCCCCAGGCGGGAGGCACAATTGGCCTGCTGGGTTGGGTTTCTTGGTAAGGTAACCAAATGTTGTGCCCAGCCAGAAATAACCCAAAAGGCATTCTTGGAAGCATGGATGAACAAAGTTTTATTGTATGTGGGCCCAGAGGAGAGTCAAATCTCCAAAAATCTGAGTGCCATTTTCTGATTTTCATAAGTTTATATAGATACACTAAGTGGGCAAATTCCTGAGCAAGTGGCAGGTGGGGTTACAAAGGCTGCCATCTTAACAAAATCTCTGGTTTAGAGTGTTAGTTGTTGTGTGCGATCTAGATTGAGATTAATTTCATCTATTTGGATCTAAGGTGCTTGTGTCAAGTTGGCCTCATTTCTCTTGTCCTTTCGTACTGGGAGAAATTAGTTATAGAAGCAAGGTTAGTTTATCTTTCTAAGAGCAGAAGGCCATTAGGGGGGAAAAAGAGTCATTATCTGTATAGAGTTGTAAATTTCAATTCAAAGGGGCAGCCTAGTGTGCTTATCTTCCCGATGTGGATTCCATGGAGAAAAGGGGAGGAAGGAGGAGAGAGAGGGACCAGAGACCAAGGGGAGTTTATTTTTTTTAAGCTGTGGGTTTCTGCTGAGGGTGGGGTTGGGATCCCGGCACTTCCCTCATCATCCCCTTCTCTTATTTACTACAGATTTGACCGAGCAGTGACCTGGAAGGATGACTTACTTTGACTATTATGGCATCAGGGGACCTGACCAATGCCTGATTTTGCCATCTGACCACTCACTCTCTCTTGTCTTTCTGCTAAGTCTAGATTGATGCATAAGGAGCTTATCATTGCTTGCTAAGATTTGGGCTGGCACCAGGATGCCCCATGGCAAGGGTAATGGCACATACATTAGCTGTGCCTTCTTCCTCTGTAACTTGTTGAGATGCACCAATTCTTGATTCAATGAAACTGGCAAATGTTTCACTCATATTTCCTTTTTGTTCACCAGTGAACATATGATATGCAATCTTGTCAACCACTTTGGTTGGCTTGCTGAGTTCATAGCATGTTCCCTAGAAGCTAAGCAAAAATCATGATACTCTCTACCCTAAATAGTGTCTGTTATTCACATTGCTTTAAATTTCCTCCTAGTTCAAAAGGATGCAGATGTGCTAATGTTAACAGCTCCAAGTGTTAATACCTCAGGGGAGGTTGAACAGGAGATAAGTAAAATTCAAAGTAAGCCTAAATGCTGCAACTGCATAAACACTTTCTATGTGTGGCTTCTTTAGCTGTTCCCCAGGGGTATACAAATCTGGGTGCAACCATTACTTAAGAAAATTCTGAGAACCCTGCTTGGAGTATTGTATTCATAGGTGAAGCCCTCCAAATCTGTCACATCTTCTGGTGTTCCCAAACGTTTGCTGACAACATTGTTGGGAGCCACAGTCTAGCTGGACAGAACCTTCTCCACCTTCATGTCTCAGAGGTAATTGGGCTCACACTGGCACTTTATCTGATTATATTTTAGGTTCACATCACTCTTACCCTTCCTTATATTCTAATAATAACAACAAAAACTTTATTTTGTAGCATGATGGATATTCTAAGCACTTTTCAGGATTCAACTTCCCTATTCAGGGCCAGCAGAAGGCAGTAGAGTTAATACTAGGGGAGAAGGAGGACTTAAATTATGAAGCTTAACTCAGACATTTCTTATTTCACAGGCAACTTCTGGAAATCTGTCATTGGTGACTGCCTCACCATGGAGGGTCAGTGGGCCAGTGACCAAATGGACACACCTTAGGGTGCTGAGAAGCATGGCAATGGATTGGGTGGCCATGGAGATTATTGGTGAGTGTAAGTAACCATGGCCTATAGTTTGTTTAATGTCTTATTTTGCTTATCCATTTTAAATGGGTTTGCCTACCAGCCACCATGGGATCAATTCCTGGGAGGGAAGAGGCCAGGTCATGGGAACTCTCTGTGGCATGTGTTCAGGCTAGTGAGACCTCACCCCAGCTTGGAAGGCTGAGGCACCAGGCAGGGCTTCAAATCAGGGCCCTGCCAAGACAGAGGTCCCCTGCTAAGTGCTGAGTGCTGCAAAGCTTTTTTGAGCCCTTTTAGCAACCAAACAGTTTTGCCCTCAGGCCATTGCCTTCTACTGCCCTCTCCCCTTGGTGGTGGCAAGGCAATATCTCAGAGCTTGGGGTTTGTCCTCTCTGGGACCACAGCTTTGCAGACCCAACTTAGGTGGCAGAAAGCAGGCCCAAGATGGGTGCTGTGGGGGTTCCCTTCCCCAAGGGTTCACAGGCCAGGATTCCTCTCATAATTAACCTTTACCTACATTTTTTTACCTTTCTACTGTCTACTACTGAATTTCTCATTACAGGTTTGGATTAAAAAGCTTTTTGGAATGTCTTAAAACTGGCTAAGTTGTTGCCTCAGGGCCACAAGACCTGTTAGCTAGAACAATTGATCTCTAATCACTTAATGGCTTTTTTACCTGGGAAACTACCAAATGGTAAAGTCATAAGAGTAGAATGCTTTTTAAGGCCTCTATAAGAATAGGAAGAATGAACACAATTCAGCTTGGGAGCTTCAATCCAAGAAACCAACCCTGAGAGTTGTTTGGTCTGTCTCCTAAGCCCATAACAGCCCCAGCATTTCCTGGTAGAAGGGTCTCTGATTCCTGAGGTGGCAGGAAACAGAGAAACAACTCTGAATGTCCCCCAAGACATAAGAACTCTTGGGTGCTTTGATTCAGAGAGCAGCCTAAATGTCCTCTAAGATTTATCTTAGATGTTTTGGTTTGGGTAACAGTACAGTCAGTCTTGGACCCTGAAATGCAGGGGTGCTGAGTAGCAAAGTGCTAATTCTGAATGGTCCCCAAGAAATTCCTTGGGCCCATCCATTCAGAGAGCACTCAAACATCTTCTGAGACTTATCTCAGATGCTTTGGTTTGGGGCAATTGTTCTGTTCCCACCAGTTAACTTGGGTGCTTTGGTTTGAACTTCAGGGTTTCAGCCATCTCCCAAGACCTAGGTTAGCCACAGGGATGCCTGTGAGCCCTGGGCTCTGGATTTCAGAATGCTGGAACCAGACCATCAGCTCCAAATTTGGAGTAGTGAATGTTTTAGTCAGACTTGGACACTGGGATGCCAGATCAGTTAACTAAAAAGTGCTTCTTCATTTTTCATTCTTCCTAGAACAATGGGCATGGTCCCTAGCCCACCAGTAAACTCCCCATAGGTGTGTCTTTGCAAGAATCAGGAAATTCTACCTACTGCTGGTCTACATGGTCACAGTACAGCTGAGACCAGCCTATATATATGACTCTGAATTCCAGTTAGACCAGTGTAAAAAGGAAGACAGATAGATTTGAGGACCAAAAACCTCATGTCATGTCTCCTTAAAGAAATGAGGAAATATACCTCTAACTTCAACTAACTCCCTGTTAGAAAGAGCCTTCTCAGTTTAAACTCAGTTGTGCCTATAAAAAGTGTGAATAGAGATCAAGATCCAAACCAGTTACTTAAATTCTCCTGGAAAATAAAACCTCATGTGCCATCAGTTAGGATCAAAGTGTTCCTACAAATGCTAAGGATATAAAATTCTCTCTTCCTTTTCTAATCTGTGCTTAACTATGTGTTCAACTTTGAAATCTGCATTTAACTTTCTCAGTTTGCTTGTGCCTAGGAAATCAGATTTGTGATTCACCTGTTACAAATTGGATAACAGTGAAAGGTAACCTAAAAATGAGTCTTTCAATGTCAATACTAACTTGTGAGTGGATTTGATGTATAAATCACAAGTGGAATTGGTTCAACTGCAAGAAAAACAGAAAACATAGCAAAGTTGTTACTAATAAAATTCTGGTGGCTTCATTAATAAAGATACTCAATTCAACTTAAAGTAAAAACTTACTAGAAACTATAACAAAGAGAACAGATTAGGAAATACGACCCATCTATATGTTGTCCACAAGAAACCCACCTTAGACCCAGGGATTTAAGGGGGCTGAAAGTGAATGGCAGGAAAACAATTTCCAGGCAATCCGTAACCAAAAAGGGGCAGGAATAGCTATATTAATATAGTGCAAAATAGACTTTAAATGCAAAACTATTGACAGAGAAAAGACAGAAACTATATATTAGCAGAAGGGGTAATCTTCCAAGAATAAAGAACAATCTTAAAAATTTACACAACTAACAGGGGTACCTCAAAATACATGAGGCAAACACTGGGAAAACAAAGTGGAGAAATAGATGCCTCTATAATTATACTGTGGGAAATTAATACAACATTATCAACATTAGACAGAACCTCTTGATGAAGATTTAATAAAGAAACAAAGACTTTGGTTAGCACACTAGAGAATCTGGAACTAATAGACAAATACAAAACACTACACCCAAATAGAGTGGGATACACATTCTTCTCGAGTGCACATGTGTCATACTCCAAGATAGACCACATGGTAGGCCACAGAAGAAATCTCAATGAATTCAGAAAGATTGAGATTATACAAAGTAATTTCTCTGACCACAATGGAATGACATTGGAAATTGGCAAGAGCCAGAGAACAAGAATAGGCACAAACATATGGAAATTAAACAACACTCTCTTAGGCAAACTGCATCAAAGAGTAAATCTAAAGAGAATTCAGTAATTACCTTGAAAGAAATGAAAATGACAACACAACATATCAAAACCTATGGGATGCAGCAAAAGCTGTACTGAGAGGGAATTTCATAGCCATAAAAGCATATAATATCAAAAAAGAAGGAAGAGCTAAAATGGAAGGCTTAACTCCACACATGGATGAATTGGAAAACCAACAACAAACTAACCCCAAAGGAAGTAGAAAGAAGGAAATAACAAAGATTAGAGCAGAACGAAATGAAATAGAAATAAGAAAGCAGTAGAAAAAGTAAGCAAAACCAAAAGCTGGTTCTTCAAGAAGATCAATAAAATTCACAAACCCTTAGCCAGACTAATAAACAAAAAAAAGGGAGCAGAAGCAGATACACAAAATAAGAAATGAGGAAGGGGATATCACAAATGACCCCATAGAAATAAAGAATATCATAAGAGGATGTATGAAAAATTATATGCCAACATGAATGATAATTTAGAGGAAATGGAAAATTTCCTAGAAACTCAAAAAGCCTACATTGATGAAAGAAGAAATTGATGAACTCAACAGTCCAATTACAAGTAAAGAGATAGACTCAGTCATCAAAAACCTCTCAGCTAAGAAGAGCCCAGGACCAGGTGGCTTCAGAGCTGAATTCTACCAAACATTCTGGAAAGAGCTAACACCATTTCTGCTTAAGCTCTTCCAAAAAATAGAATTAGAAGGAATATTGCCTAACTCATTCTATGATGCCAACATTACACTAATACCAAAATCAAACAAAGATAGCACAAGAAAGGAAAATTACAGGCCAATTTCTAATGAACCTAGATGCTAAAATCCTCAAAAAAAATATTTGCTAATCACATTCAACTACATATCAAAAGGATTATACACCATGGCCAAGTGGGTTTCATCCCGGGTATGCAAAGATGGTTCAATATAAGAAAATCAATCAATGTAATATACCACATAACCAGATTGAAAGAAAAATTCACATGATCATCTCAATAGATGCAGAAAAAGCATTTGACAACATACAGCACTCTTTCCTGATAAAAACACTGCAAAAGATAGGAATAGAAGGAAACTTCCTGACTATGATAAAGGGTATATATGAAAAACCCAAAGCTAACAGCATCTTCAATGGTGAAATCCTAAAAGACTTCGCTCTGAGATTGGGAACTAGACAAGGATGCCCATTATCACCACTCCTATTTAACATTGTCTTAGAAGTACTTGCTCAAGCACTGAGGCAAGAAAAGAATATAAGAAGCATCCAGATTGGAAAAGAAGTAAAAATTTCATTATTTGCAGATGACAGGATCCTATATGTAGAAAAACCTGAGAAATCTACAACAAAGCTTCTAGAACTTATAAAGGAGTTCAGTAAAGACGCAGGCTATAAGATCAATGCTCAAAAATCAGTAGCATTTCTGTACACCAATAATGAACAATCTGAGGAGGAAATTTAAAAAATACCATTTACAATAGTAACTAAAAGAATCAAATACCTAGGAATAAATTTGACTAAAGATGTAAAGGACTTATATACAGAAAACTACACAACACTGTTAAAGGAAATCAAGAAGACTTATAGAAATGGAAGAATATTCCCTGTACATCAATAGGAAGACTAAACATCATCAAGATGTCTATCTTACCCAACTAATCTACAGATCTAATGCATTCCCAATAAAAATCAACACTGTATTTTTTAAGGAACTGCAAAAACTAACTACAAAATATATTTGGAAAGATAAGAGCCCTGAATTGCCAAAAACATATTGAAAAAGAAAAGTGAAGTTGGAGGTATCACATTACCTGAGTTTAAAACATACTACAAAGCTACAGTGTTCAACACTGTATGGTATTGGCACAAGGATAGACCTAGTGACCAATGGGACCAAATTGAGAGTTCTCATATAGATCCTCACATATACAATCATCTGATATTTCACAAGGTTACCAAGCCCACTCAGTTGGGAGAGAATGGCCTCATTAACAAGTGGTGCTTGGAAAACTGGATATCCATATCCAAAAGAATGAGAAAGGAATACCATCTCACATCTTATACAAAAATCAACTCAAGATGAATCAAAGATCTTAATATAAGAGCCAAAACCATAAAGACCTTGTAAGATAATGTAGGGAAGCATCTACAGGACCTTGTAATAGGAAATGATTTCATGAAGTCCACAGCTAAAGAACAAGCAGCAAGAGAAAAAATAGAAAAATAGGATCTCCTCAAAATTAAAGACTTCTGCACCTCAAAGGATGTTATTAAGAAAATAAAAAGGCAACCTACCCAATGGGAGAAAATATTTGGCTATCAAATATCTGATAAGACCCTAATATCTTGCATATATAAAGAAATCCTACACCTCAAAAATAAAAAAGACAAACAGCCCATTTAAAAAATGGGCAAGTGACCTGAAAAGACACTTTTCCAAGTAAGAAATACAAATGGTTAAAAAGCACATGAAAAAATGCTCATCACTAGCTATTAGGGAAATGAAATAAAAACTACAATAAGATACCATCTTACACCCATTAGACTGGTGGCTATTAAAAAAAACAGTGGAGTATAAGTGTTGGAGAATATGTGGAGGAATGGGAACTCTCATCCACTGCTGGTGGGAATGTAGAATGGTCCAGCCATCATGGAGGACAGTTTGGCAGTTCTTCAAAAAAGTAAAGAAATTTCATGTGATCCAGAAATTCCACTGCTAGATATATAACCAGAATAATTGAAAGCACAGACAAGAACAGATATATGCACACCAATGTTCAGAATAACATTATTCACATTGCCAAAAGTTGGAATCAACCCAGGTGCCCATTAACAGATGAATGGATAAACAAAATATGGTAAATGCATA
>JAKSZT010038899.1:1637205-1650602 GCA_026826555.1 Tolypeutes matacus | reverse complement strand
AACTTTAATATATATGTTAGCATGTGTTCTCTTGAAATATAAAAATCTTATAGATATTTTGAATGAAGAAAACTACTTATATTTAAAACAGAATAATTTTGGAATGATAAACATTTTTGTGCAATACCCTACTCCATTTCATGTTTTTAGCTAGGCAGCTACACTCCAGGCTTTTGTTTTGCTAATGTTATAACAAAATGAAGAGATGATGCTAAGAGTCCTGAGACCAGATCTGTTATCACATTGGAAGTCAAGATAAAGGGAAGTCAAATAAAAGAAGGGATCAGCTGGACTTCAGTAAGAATGTCTTTGTAACTTGGCAGCAACTTCAACCCAGAACTAGCATGATGTAGTGCTCAGAGGGCATGGAAACCTGGAAAGAAATGGCCTTGTGGATTGTCAACATCTCCCATTACCTCTGTCAGGACCACAGTACATAGCTGCTTGTCTTAATGTGATCATGCGAATTGAGCCAAAGGGAAACTCTGAAGTGAACCTTCTGGACAAACAACTACTTACTTCATTCAGATCCTTTATGACTTGGCCAATTGGAAGATGCTGACACAAGGAGAGGGATTATTAAGGATAGGAGAAAATTGGGACTTGTTTCAGCATCCCAAATGAAGTTTGCAGGAGCAGAAAATCCTATCACTGAGGAAATAAATCAATTTTCAAAATTGTTATTGTAGCCTGGTATAACTATCACAGCAAACTAATAGGATTCAAACCCTCCATGGTCTCCATTGATTATTGGAACAGGCTCAGGGAATAAACAGAGAACAAGGAAGCAGTTGGCACCTTAGAATGAGAATGGATTGTAGAATGTCATAGGTCTGATTAGACTTAGTGTCTATAAAACCTTTATACATGGAGTTGAATTCAGATAATTCACTTAAAACATTCTCCAGATTAGATCACAAGAATACTTGGTCAAGCTATGATATTGAATCCAGTGTTTTTTCCTGTAGTAACTATCAATGAGAGAAGCACATGCTGCAGTGCTCAGATCCAGAATCTGCAACTGGACCTAAATCTAGAGGAATAACCACAACCTGCATTTTTACACCTGTAGTGGTTTGGCAGTTTGATGTCATTATGAATTCCCAAAATAGATAAGATTATGCTTGTAAACTGATGTGTTCATCTGGGCATGATTAAGTTATAATTGGGGTTTTGACTGGGCCGTGTCAGTAGGGTATTGGGCTCCACTCCTGGGTGGGTCAGGAATCAAATATAAAAGGCAATGCAAAGAACAGAGTTGAAGCAGTTTTGATGTTGGTGTTCTGGTGAAGAAGGAGAAAAGGCCCTGGGATAGGGATGAGCCATTCTCCTGAGAGTTCACAGCTGGCCTTGTGGAGAGGAGCAAAGCCCAGAGAGCCTCATAGTCTACAGCTGACCTTGTGGAGGAATCAGAGGAGATATGCCCAGTGAGCAACATAGCCCCAGGAAGAGAGGAACCCAAGAAGCCTGAATCCTGGCCAGAGCCAGTGGTTGTCTTGCTCCAACATGTGGCAATGGACATTGGTGAGGGAAGAAACTTACACTTTATGGCCTGGTAACTGTGAACTTCTACCCCAAATAAATACTCTTTATAAAGACCAACTGATTACTGGTATTTTGCATCAGCAGCCCTTTGGCTGACTAATACACCATCCTTTTCCTGAGGCCTGAGCACTGGGATAAATCCATTCACCATAGTGGAATTCTTCATTCACTGGGGTTAGAATCACCTGGGATATTAAACATTTACCTACCATCCAGGACTGGGTCTGAGTCAGTTAGTACAGGGCCTTGATACTCAAAGTGTGGTCCAGGAATCACAAGGATCAGTACCAACTGGGATCATGACAAAAATCCAGATCGTCAGACCAGTCCAACCCTGTAGAATGGGAATATGCATTTTCACAATAACTCCAGGTAATTTAGTACAAATTCAAGTTTGAGAAGCCATAGTCTAGACTAATGCTACCCAATAGAAATGTAATGCACGCCATATGTATAATTGTAAAGTTTCTTGTAAACATACTACAAAAAGTAATAGGAAACAAGTAAAAATGTGCATAGTAACATATTTATCCTCATTAGATTAAAAATATTAACATTTCCACAAGAGGCATTAGGAATATTTCAAGTGTTCAATAGCCACCAGTGGCTATGGTATTGGACAACACAAGTCTAAGGCATGACCTAAATGATAAAATCCAGTTAAAACCCAAGTAGTTCTAATCTATATTCAGAAATGAAAACAGAGCTGAGCTTGGAACATAGAAATTTTAGGTGAGAGAATGCAACTAATATTTAACAGAGAGCCTTTGGAACAGTTAGTTTTCAAGGGCTCTATATGGGTTGGGGGCAGGCTATACAGATTCCTTACTTTGGAATGTCAGCCTCCTTGGGTTCATATGTAGAATAGCTCTCAGGTGAGACACCAGTGTTTTTGACCTTGAAAACCATATCCCCCAGCTGAAACTTGGGCCTGATGTCCTTCCTCTGAGATACCACAGAACAGAAGGGGCACAAGAAATCCTCCCCATGGGGATCTTTCTTCAGAGACTTGATACAGTGCAGGCAGCAGACATATCCAAATCTTAGATGAATGGGGTTCTCAAGATAAGCTAGAGAAGACATCTATGTGCTTCTTTAAAGCATTCAGCCATGGTCAATCTCAGGGGGAAAATGTGTATGAAAATCAATTTTCCATGAATGGAATATCTTGGGACTCTCATCTTCATATGCATAGGGTTTTCATGTACCTTCTATTGCAATCACTAATACTAGGTAATGAAGATACAATGGAAATGCAAATAGAAAAAAATCCATGGCCCTGAACTTCTGATATTTGGAATCTACTTGTAATGAAAGACCTTGGAATGAAGGAAATTGTGAAAGATACTAGACCTGAGCTGTTCAATGTGTAACCACCAGCCACATAGGGCTTTTGAAAACCTGACATGGACTTTATCTGAATTAAGTTGTATTGAGTGTAAAATAAACAATGGATTTCCAAGACCTCATAAGAAAAAAGTATTCAAGCTATTTTGTTAAGAACATTAAAAATATTGATAACATGTGATTAAAAAATTACATATTAAAATTATTTTGTCTTGCTCCTTTTTATTTTAATGTGGCTCCTCAAAACTTTATAATTACTTGTGTGGATCACATTATATTTCTATTGATTAGCACTAAGCTAGACTTAAGGACCCTCAGCTTCCTCAGGTGGCCCAACCTGTCTGTGGCCAAATCCAGAGTAGCAGATAAGCTGTTGAATAAGGCAATGGAAATTTTCAATTCACCCCCTTGTAGAGTTGGCCATGCTATGATTAGATTAAAGAAAAATGAAGAAATCAGGGAATTGAAAATCCAAGATCAAACATCAATCAGGGAATTGAAAATCCATGTTCAAGCTTTGTCTTCTAAACCATGGTCCCAGTGTTCCTAAGTACATTGTGCCTAAAAATTAGATGGCCTCAGACAACACGTATTGAAGTAATAAATTTCTCCATTCCCTTAACCTTGGTCTCTCAAATCTTCCCTTTGTAAGTATAAGATGTAAAAAATAAATTTAATAAAAGTGGACTCACCTCTATTGACTAGAATCTCCTCTGTCTTCAGCTGCTTCCAAATGTAGCTTAGTTTTGTAGTAAGATTGATAGATAAGTTGTTTTATAGAGAGGGTTCTTCCTCTTTTCTTATTCACAACAGTCCACACCTCTTTATTCCTATCAGATTTTGATCTTTAATATGCCAGAAATAAAAATTTTTACTGATGGCATAAATAGGTAACTACACATATTTTACTCAACACAGAAATCCAAATTGAATATGAATTGCATTTTCAGATATTTCTTACTTGATCGTTTATAAGTTTCAATAGCATTGTTTGTGACTAATGCTCATAAAGTTTTTTCTCTTGGTTTTAGACTAAATTAGGAATATATATTTAATTTCATTACTATGACATCATTTATATTCATAAATATTTTTAGTTTACTCTGTTAAAAATACAATCATTGGTAAAATTCTCATTTAATTTTACTGGAATTTCTTCTTAAGATCTAAAACTTTTTAAAAAATCTGCTCTCTAAGAAAGATTTTCTTCAAAAGATTTTGTAATTCATGTTACCATGGTATAATAAATTATTTATTTTAATTTAAAAATGGGTTTCAAAATAAATATATTGGAAAATTTGACCTAAAATTTTGTATAGTAATATTGACAGAAAAACAACAACAACATATATTAGCTCTTTGGGTTCTTATTAATGTGCTCTTCTTTCCTATATTTGACTTTTCAGTGGAAACCTTCCCAGCCTACTGACTATGTCAAATTTTATATATAAAATGAACAAAGAAAATTGTATCAAGTGCTTCTTATTCATAGGAGGAATTCATTCTACATTAAGTTATATGATATATTGACAATTTTTTCTCTATAGTTTGCAAAATCCATGAAGGAAGAGACCATAAGTTTTGTATGGATTTAAATTTATTTATATGTGAGCACAGATCCTATCACAATCAATTAGATAATTTAAAGCAATTTTATTGAGATATATTCACATACCATACATCTACAGTGTAAAATCAGTGGTTTGTAGTTTAATCACAGAGTTGTGTATTCATCACATTCAATAGAAGGAAGATGTCTTGTGCTATTACTTTCTATTCCTGGGGCAGAGGGAAAGATAAGATGGTGAGGAGGCCTGGGAGGAGTTGCTGGATTATATAGGGGTCTTGTCCCTATCACTGCCACTCCTAGCCTCTGATCCCACCCAGCCCCCTAACTGTTCTCACCCTAGGTTCTAACAGCAAATCCTTCAGCAAGTAGATCCTGAGTCCAATTCCTTCCCCTCATTCTCCTATGGGACAGGTCTCTGGTGCATCAGATTTCTCCCCAGGAATCTAAAAGAAAAGGATATGATACCAGAGATTGTCCTGTCCAGATGTGTCCATGACTTCCAACCCCCTTCCAACCCACTCCCCACCCCTGCAGTGATGCCCACAGCTGTTCATCTTCATTTTTTCATGATTAATAAGTGCCTCCTGTAAGATAAATAGCCCAAGTCTGTAAGAAGGTGTCCCCCAGGTCATTATCAGCCCCATCATCCCTTCTCATGCACAATATTTTAAGCAGCCACCAGGGGGCTGGCCAGGACACCCAGACCTTAGAACTATTCAAGTTTTGGGGGCCAGAGGAAGGGGCCCTGGGCAGGGGCTAACAGAGCTTCCAGTCAACTTTCTCTGGTGACAAATGAAGAGTCTTCTAGGCCTCTCCTGTTTTGCTCAGCCATGGAAGGGGCCAACTTCACTCTCCTGCCAAGGTCTTGCCTGGGGGAGAGGTCATGCCCAGCTCATCCAGAGTCTTATGCAGTTGTGCAGTCAGAAATGGATGCAGGAAGGGCACAAGGATCTGGGGCTTATGCCAACACCTGCTTACTCATTTGGAAGGTGGACATGACACCCACAGTTCCCAGTGACATGGTAAGGCCCCTATGAACAATGCTTGCACAGTGCAGAGAATTCAGGGCTCAGAGAGAGGCTTTCTCACCCATGCCACAGGGTCCCCACCCCACTCAGATCTCTAGGCCTACTCATATCCAGATGTCACTGGAAAGCTTTGTCCATGAACATTTCCATGAGGAATGTCCCCAGGTAAGGAACATTGTCCTGGATGATAACCCTTGGGATTAGTTGGGAGAAAGGTGACCCCTTGCTCTCAGATGCTGTGGCAGTTTGGCATTGTTTATGAATGCCAAAAATAGATATTGGATTGTGTTTGTAAACTTGTCTATTCCTCTGAGCATATTAGATTGTATTGAATTCAGAAGTTTCACTTTTACTTGATTAAATAATGATTAAGAGTTTGATTGGGCCACATCAGTAGGACATTGAGTCTCCACCCCATTGGTGGGCTGGGACTCACAGAGAAAACACATGACAGAGGAGAGAGTTGGTGTTTTTTGTTGCTGGTGCCCCAGGAAGTAAACACACAGGAGAAGAACACAGAAGAATAGAGTCAGCTCCATAAACACAGCAGAGTCCCTGGGAAGAGAGGGACCCTGATGGTCTACAGCTGATCTTTTTTTTTTTTTTTTTTTGGCTCTGTATTTATTTATTTATTTATTTATTTATTTATTTATTTATTTAATTTTATTTTTTTTGCTTACAAAAATGTTATATATATATATATATACACATATATTTTAAGAGGTGCTTGGATTACCCAAAATATTACACGGAACCCACTGGGATTCCCATGTTGCCCACCTCCCACACCTTCTACAGCTGATCTTGTGGAGAGAACAGAGAAGCTGAAGCCAGAGAGAAATGAGCCCCAGGAGAGAGCCCCATAAGAGTTGTGACTTATCCTAGCCTAGAGCTGATATTGGAAGAAGCTAGGACCATGGAGACTTAGGAAGAGGGAGGCTGAATATTGGCAGCCATCTTGTTCCAACACATGGCAACAGACTTTAGTGAAAGAAGTTACTTATGCTTTATGGCCTGGTAACTAAGCTTCTACACAATACCTTTTATAAAAAGCCAACAGATTTCTGATATTTTGCATCAGCACACCTTTGGCTGACCCCAAGACTATGTCCTGAAAGCTCCCCATCCTCAGACTCCTATTCCACACTGGAGTCTCCCACTGGGAGCATCTGGTACCCTTAGCCACCTACTATTGTGTACTTCACTCAGCCCCATAACCCCAAACACACTTCTAGTCATCTCTGAGGTTAAGATCTTTAAAATCACAATGTATATATGGTTTCTGGGGCTTCTCTTTCCCAATTCACATGAGCCAGTTCCCCCAGGCCTTTGCTGTGACTAACTTTAAAGGTTGTCCCAATATACTAGACCATCAAGAAATGGCTTTTCACAATCCTGAGAGTGTCATACCTAATCGAGGCACTCCAGGCCCTGTGGCACAGAGAATGACCAAGGTGTTGAGGGTGAGGGACAGTGTGTCTGTAGCCCTGGTTGAGTAGCTCCTTCCTATCCTGGGAACCTGAGGTCTCTGCATCCCCAGCCTGGGTCCATGGCTGTGCAAGACTTCCCCTCTTCAAGGAACATTTCAGGGCTTCAGGGGAAAGATAACAACCACCAATAGCCCCCTAGCTGGAATCATAGGATGACTATAGACAGGATACTGCCAGACCCTCCCTGCCACACCACATATTCCTCACAGCATTCTGTGATAATAATAGATTCTCTTTCTTGACCCAAATTCATCTACTTTATTCAATTGCTCCTGGCATCTGCCACAGAGGGATATGTGAGGATGTCCCAGCAAACCTCCTGGGTGTGCCAGCTACTTATGATGTCAAATGTTATTGTCAGAGTTGCCAACTAGAAAGGGAATCCCAGGTGGGGAGGGAATTTTGTCTGCTTTGTTCATTGAATTAGGCTAGGCCTTAAAGAAATGCTTGCATACTGTGACAGTTTGAAACAGGGTAGATCCCAGAAAACTCCATTCTTATAACTAATCCATTCCCATGCATGCAAACTTATTGTAGATGGGGACTTTTGATTAGATTCAGTTAGAGAATTTCCTTTTAAATAGATCACTTTAGTAATGCATGACTCAGTATGGGTTTTAATCCTCTTACTGGAGTCCTTTATAAACAGGAATAAAAATTCACAGATACAGGAAAAAGTGGTAGAGACAGAGAAGTTTCCAGAGGTTGAAATCAATGAACACTGGATAGAGAAAAGCCACAGACAGAACAACCTGAAGCTGAAGTAAAGAGGCTTGGAGGAAAGGGGAGAGATGGGCAAACGCTGCCAGTGCCTGATTGCCTACAGATGAGCTCTGGTAGAAAGTGAGCCTGGAGGAGAAGGCAGAGACCTGCAAAGCTGTCAATGTGTCTTGTCATGTGGAAAGGGCCCAGGATTACCAGTACCTGACCTTCAGAGAAGGCTTCACCTGAAGCCATGACTTGGACATTTTTCCAAACTTCATGTAACTTTTTAGCCTAATAAATGCCATTGTAGAAGTCAACTCATTCTGGTATGTTGCACTGGAAGCCTTTAGTTTTAGCAAACGAATACAATAGACATAAATGTATTCTTTGTCTTTTTAAATAAATGAGCACTAACCAGGACCTTCCCAGGTATGTGAGTGGGCCTAAGGACTAAATGACAACCCCATGTGCTCCTTGCATTGGATAAAATGAGAACAGGGCACCCTTAGGTAGAATCTCAAACATCCTTTATAAATGGACAAGAAGGGCTAAGAAGTCCTTGAGGACAGCAGCCAAGATCCTCTTCAGAGGGAATAGTAAAATGCTACAAAAAAGCAAATGAAAAAAACACATCCACCCTCCAGCAGCCCTTCCCAGAGAACAAATTATGAAATGGAACTTTACATGTCTTTTCTGATTTAGTTCTTACAACATGCTTACAAGTTGGTGCTCCTGCCACATCAATTTTCAGAGGAGCAAACTGAGGCTAGAGCATGAATTAACATTCCCAAGGCACCCAGCTAGTGGCTGACAACATTGTCACTGTGCCATGGGGGCAGGGATCATCTTTGTAACTACAGGTCCAGGTTCTTTTGGGTTTTGATGAAAGCACAGCATGTGGCCAGGAAGATGTTGATATAGAACAAGTCACCTTATGGAAGATGGGACCCAGGTGCTTTCCCATTCCTTAGGTGTGTCTAACTGGGTGTTCTCATGGTAAAAGTCTCACTCATGCTCAGGGCTGAGTCACTGTCACACTGACTGGTGGATGTGGTGTCACAGAGAGGAAGATGAAAATAGTGTCATCACCATGAAGCAGCAGAAGGGTTGGAGAGAGGCACTTAGCCTGGGACATCAAGCCCTCAGTGACCTTTGGCAAGTGGTGGGACATGAGCATCTCCAGCACATAAATGTTCTCAGCTTTAAAAGTAGAATTGAAGTTCCATGTTGATTTAAAAATATCAGTACCTTCAACTGAGTTTGTAGTGGTGTGTGGTAATTTGATATTATGGGTGAATTCCAAAAAGAAATATAGATTATGGTTGTAAACTGGCCTATTCCTGTGGGTGTGATACCCTTTGATTGTATTAAATACAGAAGTTTTACTTTCATTTTATTAACTCAAGATTAGGGCTTTGATTTGGGCATGCAAGTTTGAGTCCCCACTCCCTTGGGTTATATAAATGATGCTCAATCAAGAATACAGAAGTAGATAAACAGAGAACGGCACAGAAAAGAAAGACAGCTCCACAGACATACAGCAGAGGCCCCAGGAAGAGAGATGAGCCTTATAGCCTAAAGCTACAGCTGAGCCTATAAAGAAATGAGCCCTGGAGAGAGAGATGAGCCTTATGCCAACCTACAGCTGAGATCAGAAGAAGCTGGGACTATGGAGCCTTAAGAGAAAGAGGAAGGCTGAACCCTCTCAGAGACCAGCAGTCATCATGCTCCAACATTTGCCAACAGACTTTGATGAAGGAAGTAACTTCCTCCTTTATGGCCTTGTGACTGTAAGCATCTACCCAAATAAATACACTTTATAAAAACCAACAGATTTCTGGTATTTTGCATCAGCACCTGTTTGACTAATACACTGTTTAATAGGAACACCTGCTTGTGTTGAGAGCTTGCATGAGGGGAATTATATACCATTGAGCCCTCACAAATCATCGCCTTTTATGAGGCAAGAAAACTGATGCAATGTGTCTGCTCAGGTTTCTTCAAGTCAGAACCCAGAACCATTCATGCACAGGCTAGTCCCTCCATGCTATGTAAGCCTGCATTTCATCCTGGTGCCTGGGAAGGGCCACAAAAATCAAACCAGTAAGATGTCTTCTCAGGGCTCAGGTTGGTGCTGCATTCACCCTTAAGCTGGTGACTTTCAACTACCACCTCTTGATACAGTCATTCAACAGACATTTACAGAGTGTGTCCTGGCAGCCAGTATCCTGGGCAGGTACTGTCTGTGACCTCTTGGTGCTTAGAGCTGGAATGATGGTAGAGATCAGCATGATAACCTGGGAAATGAGGGTACAGAGGTGATGAGGTCTTTTTGAGACAATGGAAAGGCACCCACTCTAGATGGGTGCAAATCCAGGCTGACTTCATGGACAAGGTGATCCCAGAAGGGACTCACAAGGAATTGTCCAGTTGGTGGAATGGGTGAGTTGGGAAGAGCATGCCAACTGGTGGGCCACAAGAAAAAGTTGTGCTGGGCCAGGCCCAGGAGGCTGTGGGATGATATTGGATTGTCATGTGTGGGAAGGGAGGCATTGACTATGGAGGACATTAAGCTTCATTTCCTGGGGCAAATGGCAAGTGCCTGAAGGCATTTCATGCATGTAATTTTGTTTTCTTATTAAAGTACTATCTCAAAAGTTGTAAAAGCTTCAGAGCACTGAAAACTTTGATGTGTCCTGATGATACCTGCAGCTGTATTTGCACAAATCTTGGTAATAATCATATGGAACAGGGGCCAAGGTCTCTTTGTCTGGACTTTGTCCACAGCCACTCACCACACTGCCTCCCTCAGCTTGAGCCACCCCAGGCCCTTCTGCCCATTCATCAGGACCCTGAGCCCAGGCCTTCAGCTCCCTTCTTGGAAAAGATATAAAGCCTGGTTGGTTTCCAGAGGTCTGTCATTTACACTAAAAACATCTGATTACCAACCCTAGGATGGGGTTGTGGAGAGCACTAGTGACCAGGCTAGTAAGAATGGTCCTCAGCTGTGTCTTAAGGAGACTGGTCCCAAGGAGCTTGCTGAGCCTGGACACAGAATCTAGGAGGAGAGAGGTAGCTCTCCTGTCCTCTCTTCCAAGCCAATCCTGCCCCAGACTTAGGCCCACATCTCTAGATTTCCACTGGGGTCCATTTCTAGAAGCTTCTTCCTGCTCTAGCCTGAAATCTCCTTGAAGATGAGGCCTTCAATTTCACAATGTTCCTGCTACACAGATCAGGGGCAGATAGCCCTGGAAGGGTCTTCCTGCCTGGGAACTGCAGACCTTTGTCCCACCCTTGACTCTCTGCTAAGGAAGGAGACAATCTTAGTCCTCTACAAGCCCTGCAGTGTACTCCTGATGGACACTGTGTCTGCCCACAATGTGGACTCCTGTGGTGATACATGACCAAACATAAGAGCACAGAGAATAGATCAGGACTGGCCCAATCTGCCAGGAATGGCCTAGTGGGTAGGTGCCTGCCATTCCAAAGGGGCCATGGATTGCACTTCTGTCTGCTCTTTATTACCTCATTCCAGTGGAAAAGATTAATCTGTTCCCCTGGGAACTAGGACCATGCAAATGACCCCTGACACCTACCCCATCTTCTTCCCAGATAGATGAAGCAACTCTGGGCCTCTGAGATCCTCTTGACCTGGTGGGCTTCATCTTGTTGGCTCCTGGATTACAAGGTCCCCTCCCATCTCCTCTAATCCTGGTCACACACCACTACCTGGAGCATAGAAGATGTGAGTCCATGTGAAAGCAGGTGATGGGGCTGCAGGGCATGTACCTGTGCTCACCTATAGTGATGCAGCTCATTGACCGAGGAACCTGAGCCCTGACTTTGACTCTTCAGATTTAGATCCCTAAATCTTAAATGGGAAATATAACTACCTGAATATAGTCATTCCTCAGGTAGGAGAACTGAGGGCCAAAAAGGAAAAGTTCTGCCCATGTAATCCAACTCACAGTGGCAGAGCCTTCTCTAGAAGAGGATGAGGTCAGAAAACCCTGAGCAGGTTCTCCTGAGGATTCTTTTTGGGTATTTCTTGAATTTGACTAATTGCTTTTTTCCATTTCTGTAGTCGTTTGGATATTTATTAAATATTGTCTTTTATAAGTTTGTTTTCTATGTCAATAATTTTCTTTCCAATCTCTTATCATTATTTTATATATATTTTTTATTTTTAAAGAAGGTTTAGCTTTAACATTTTATATGTTAACATTTAACATTTTTTAAATGTTACATAAAAAATATAAGGGATTCCCATATGCCCCACTCCCTCCCTCTCCCACACTTTCCCACATTAGCAACATCCTTCATTTCTTTTTTACTTAACAATCTCTACATCTTTATATCACCTATCTACAATGTTGGGTTATTTCTGTCATCAAGTTTAGACACCCTAATTGCCTGCCTCTGCTTCTACTTCTGAAGCAGCCTAGTAAGATAGGGAAGCAATAGATAGAACTGGAACCTGGCAAGAAGTCTGCTTGGATATCGATACCCACAAGATGGCTGCTGGGAGGCCCTCATGAGATTTCTGACAACCAGAATGATATTCCCTCCAGGAGCCAGGAAAAGCCCTGGATATTCTCCAAGGACATTATCATTGGGCCCACCCAGGGGATTGATGGGTAGGTATAGCAGTTTGGCAGCTTCATATAGTAATGAATTCTAAAAAATGGACATTGGATTATGCTTGTAAACTGGTCTGTTCATCTGGGCATGATTAAGTTATGATTAAAGATTTGATTGGTCCACATCAGTAGGGTATTGAGCCCAACTCTTTAGAGGGTGGTGTCTCAAAGATAAAAGACACGGCAAAGGACAGAGTTGGAGGTTTTTTGAGTTGTAGTCCTGATGTGGAATTTTGGGCTGGAGCCTTGGGAAGAAAGCATATGGAGGAGTTTGGTCATGAGGAAGGAGAGAAGGCCCTAGGAAAGGATATGAGTCATTCACCTGACAGTACACAGCTGGCCTTGTGGAGAGAGGCAAAGCCTAGAGAGACTCATAGTCTACAGCTGACCTTGTAGAGGAAAAAGAGGAGCTAAGCCCAGAGAGAAATGGAGATCCAGGAAGAAAGGAACCCAAGAAGCCTGAAACCTGTCAAATATCAGCAGTTGTCTTGCTCCAACATATGGCAACAATCTTTGGTGAAGGAAGAAACTTAGGCTTTATGCCCTGATAACTGTAAGCTTCTACCCCAAATAAATACCCTGAATAAAAGCCAACTGATTATTGGTATTTTGCATTAGCACCTCTATGGCTGACTAATACAGAATTTGGTACCAGGGTGGGGTAGTGCTTTTGCAATGACCAAAATGTTGGAGTGGTCTTGTAAATGAGTAAGGGTTTTTTTGTTTTTGTTTTTGTTTTTTTTTTTTGGAGGAATTATGAAATGCTTGATGGAAAAGGCCTAGATCACTTTGAAGAGAATGTTAATAGCAAGATGGATGCTAAAGAGACTTTTCATTATACCTTAGAGGTAAATGATGAAACTATTGTTGGAAACTGAAGGAAAGGCAATCCATGTTTTAAAGTTGCAGAGAACTTAGCAAGATTAACTCCTGGTGTTATATGGAAGATAGAATTTGAAAATGGTGAAACTGAGCATTTAGCTGAAAATCTTTCAAAAGTAAAGTTGGTGAATGCAGCTTGGCTTCTCCTTGCAGCTTATAGCAAAATGGTAGATGAGAAAAATATGCTGTT
>JAKSZT010038899.1:1626156-1636513 GCA_026826555.1 Tolypeutes matacus | reverse complement strand
ATCGGGGGATGGGGCATGGTCACGATGGGTGGATAATCACACAATAAATGAGGGAATCTGAATTCCTAGCCTGGAGAGCTCTGCCACAATCTCCAAGGGAGCAGCAATAGTCCTCTGAGTGTAGGGACAGTGCCTATCATTGATCCATCTTGAGTTGATTTTTGTATAAGGTGTGATATGGTGTTCCTCTCTCACTCTTTTGGATATGGTATCCAGTTCTCCAAGTACCATTTGTTGAAGAGGCCATTCTCTCCCATTTAAGTGGGCTTGGTGGCCTTGTTGAATATCAGATGACCTTGAATGCAAGGATCTATATCAGAACTCTCAATTCAGTTCCATTTGTCAATAGGTCTCTCCTTGTGCCAATACCATGAAATTTTGACCACTAAAGCTTTGTAGTATGTTTTACAGTCAGGTAGTGTGAGTCCTCCAATTTCATATTTCTTTTTCAATATGTCTTTGGCAATTCGGATCCTCTTACCCTTACAAATAAATTTTGTAGTTAGTTTTTAAATTCATTTAAAAATGCTTTATTGATTTTTATTGGGATTGCAATAAATCTGTAGATCAGTTTGGGTAGGATAGACATCTTAATGATGTTTAGTCTTCCTCTCCATTTTCAGGGAATGTTCTTCAATTTATTTAAGTCTTCTTTGATTTCCTTTAACAGTGCTGTATAGATTTCTGTATATAGATCCTTTACACCTTTAGTTAAATTTATTCTTAGATTTCTTATTCTTTTAGTTACTATTTTAAATGGTATTCTTTTCTTGAATTCCTCCTCAGATTGCTGATTATTGGTTTACAGAAATGCTACTCATTTTTGAGCATTGATCTTATAGCCTGTGACTTTTCTGAACTCATTTATAAGTTCTAGAAGCTTTGTTGTACATTCCTCAGGAGTTTATACGTATAGGATCATGTCATCTGCAAATAGTGAAATTTTTACTTCTTCCTTTCCAATTTGGTGCCTTGTTTATCTTTTTGTTGCCTCAGTGCTCAAGCAATTATGTCAAAGAAAATGTTAAATAGGAGCAGTCATAATGGGCATCCTTGTCTTGTTCTTGATATTAGAGGGAAAAATTTTAGGATTTCACTATTGAAGATGATGTTAGCTCTTGGTTTTTCATATATACCCATTATCATGTTCTGAAAGGTTTCTTCTCTTCTATCTTTTGTAGTGTTTTTATCAGGTAGGAGTGCTATATTTTGTTGAATGTATTTTCTACATCAGTAGAGATGACCATATGATTTTCTTCTTTCAATCTGTTTCTGTGGTGTTTTACATTGATTGATTTTCTTATGTTGAACCATCCATGCACACCTGGGATGAAACCCATTTGGTCTTGGTGGATAATATGTTGTTGAATGCGATTAGCAAGTATTTTGTTGAGGATTTTAGCATCTAGGTTCATTAGAGAGATTGGTCTGTAATTTTATTTTCTTGTGGCATATTTGTTTGTTTTTGGTATTAGGATAATGTTGGCATCATAAAAAGAATTAGGCAATGTTCTTTCTACTTCTATTTTTTGGAAGAGCTTAAGCAGGATTGCCATTAGTTCTTTCTGGAATATTGCTAGAGTTTACCTGTCTGGTCTGTGGCTTTTCTTAGTTGGGAAGTTTTTGATGACTGAGTCTCTCTTTATATGTAATTGGGCTGTTGTGTTCATCAATTTCTTCTTTCATCAATGTAGGCTTTTTGTGAGTTTTAGGAATTTGCCCATTTCCTCTAAATTATCATTCATGTTGGCATATAATTTTTCAAACATCCTCTTATGATATTCTTTATTTCTGTGGGGTCATTTGTGATATCCCCTTCCTCATTTCTTATTTTGTGTATCTGCTTCTGCTCCCTTTTTTTGTTTGTTATTCTGGCTAAGGGTTTGTGAATTTTATTGATCTTCTCAAAGAAGCAGCTTTTGGTTTTGCTTACTTTTTCTACTGGTTTCTTATTTCTATTTCATTTAGTTCTGCTCTAATCTTTGTTATTTCCTTCATTCTACTTCCTTTGGGGTTAGTTTGTTGTTGGTTTTCCAATTCATCCATGTGTGCATTTAAGTCTTCCATTTTAGCTATTCTGTTTTGCTATATGCTTTTATGGCTATGAATTTCCCTCTCAGTACAGCTTTGGCTGCATCACAATTTTTTTAAATTTGTAAAATGATACATAAATATATTTGCATATTTGTACATTTGCTTATATAAATGTTATTATATATATTTTTTTTTAAAAGATGCTCAGATTACATAGATATTACAAAAAATTACAGGGATTCCCATGTTCCCCACATCCCACACCTTCCATACATCCCACATAAACATCTTTAATTAGTGTGGCACATCACTTGCAATAGATATACACATCCTGGGGCTTTGCCACTAAGCATGGACCATAGTTCACATTGTAGACTACACTCTCTCCAACACAGTCATGCATGGTATATGCTGATGTAAAATCACCTATATCTGTCATTGTAATGTCACTCAGGATAATTCCCAAGTCCTGAAAAAGCCCCTGTATTACAACTGCTTTTCCCTTCCTTGTCCCAAAAGTGTCTAGTGACTACTGGCTCCACCTTACTGTGATAATTACTTCCATTGCTTGAATCACAATATGTCTATAACAGAATACCATTAAGTCCACTCTAGTCCATAGCTCTTCCCGCAATTCTGAGGAGTGTGGGATGGTGATGATCACTCCACCTCCAAGTGAGAGTGGGCTTATATCCCATGGAAAAGGTGGATGGGTCAGACCAGAACCTGGACCTAACCTGGTTCCCACTCCCTCATTAGGAACCATCCACTTCACATCAGGTGGTGTTTGTAAATCATGCCTCTGTGAGCATGAGTGGAACTCCATACTTAGCTTCCTGAAGAATGAATGAACTGTCTTCCACATTGGTGGCCAGAGTCCTTTGCCATTTTACAATCCCACCACCACTGAATGAGTGTTCTTCTGCCTTTCTCCAAATCTTCTCCACACTTCTCCTGGTCTGTGGGAAGCCTGCGCTTCCCATATATGAGGTCCCAGGTTCAATATCTCAACCTGGAATCTCAAAACAAAACAAAACAAAACAAAAATGAATTCAAAGCCACTTACCTGGTTGTCTCAGTCACAGAAATCCTTCTATTGTTTTATTATTTCCATGAATACAATACACAAGTTTGTTATTTCATGTATATACCAAACTCTCCTAACTGGATTTCCTGTTCACAGAAATCCTCTAAATAAAAAACCTACCAAAAGGTAAAAGCATCTGAAAGTAGTTTGTGTTTCTACCTCCATCCTTATCATCATCAGGACTAACAGGGATGCCTAGGCCCAACATGACCCTGTGGTCCCCACAGGGCATTAATCTGCATCTTCTGCCCAAAGGATCAGAGCTGTAAAAGGGGAGACTGAGTATCTTAGGAATCTAGGAACAACCAGGACCCCATAGAGGACACAGGGAACTGTTGGCCCTCCACAGGGGCCTCAGAGAAGGAGACTGCTCAGAGCAGGGCTGGTGGGAAAAGAAATAGTATGAGCAGGATTGTGCTGACCACAAATAGCATTTGCCCTGAGCTCAGCGAGGGATGGGTGAGGAAGAGAATAAAAAGGGACAGGAGGAGTGGGAAAAAAGTTATAAGTTGTCATGTTTCCATGAAAATAAAAGCAAGTACAATTGTGTCAGAGCACCTGACAACAGAAACCATGTTGCAGACTTTTAAGTTAATATGAATAGACATAAGAAAATATAGACATCAATGTTGGTGTGAATGTTTCTATAAGTAAATATATCCACAGTTAGTTTGGTTCCTCACTGGCCTTGGGGCCTATAGCCTGCCTTATTTAGGCAACTTTCTATGGTAGGAAGTAGGAATGTGTCCTGGAGACCAGGGAAAAATGTGTCACAAGAGACCCAGGTGGGACTTTATCATGATTTATGAATCCCTGAGAGAGTTTACTTTAGAGAAGTCAGTTGGCTTTTTAAAAATTGGGAGGATATTATAAATAGCATTACTAGGTGTACAATTCTCTCTTAATAAACAAACATCTACCTATCAAGAAATGAAAGGCCTTCCAAATAGTGTGCCATCCTGTGAACAAGCCCTTGGGGATACATCCCATGGAGGAGGCTTCCCCTGGAAAGATCCCTCCACATTGAAAAGCCCTCATCCAACATAGGGACAAGGATATGTGCATTTGTGTGATGGGCTTAGCATTGTCATTGGTAATACTGATGAGCCATCCCAGACATAGTAGCTTTAAAACTCTCAAAGCTGGCTTGCCTAACTGGCCCTTTCACAGAAAAGCATGTTGAGAATATATACCTATAAAGAAATGAAGTTATTTTGAGATATTTGAGGTGTAGCTAAGCTCAAATTTTTACCCATCTAATTGTCTTAAAAATAGCTCTATAAGCATTTTTTAGCCATTTAGTATTAACCAGCTTTGCATACCTCAGGAAATTGGCACAGCATAGGCCCTTAATTTATAGGCTAGGTATGGATGCTTCTAAGGCTCCAAACTGCCTTGGATCCCCTGGCCCTGCTTCCCCTTCAGGTGACTCCTTCCTACCTGTGGCCTCTGGAAGATTCCTGCAGGGATTCCTGCCTACAAAGCAGTCAACAAAAAAACCCATATGACTAGATTGTGTGTCACTGCCTGTAGTGGTCATGTCTTCTGGGTCAACTCCAAAATCTTCCATTTAAATTCCCTACAGTTGCTCATTCTGCTAAAGCACTTCCTGTGGTCACTGAGCATGTGAATTGTGGTATTTCCTTTCTGACCCCAAATGGGCTTTGCCTGGTATTCCTCTGCTTTCCTTTAGCTGCCCCAAGGTCAGAGACAGTGGGTGTGAGAAGGGAGCAGAGACTTCAGATTTGGAGAGGGGGTGGATCCCAGATGGGGAATATGTGGTGGGGAGTCAAGAAGGAGGAGCAGGAGCCAGAGAGCATCCTCTATGCACATACACCTCTTTCCATATTTTATCCCAGCTCAGGCTCCTGGGGCCCATCTCCAACTGTGGCACTGGGGACATCATGATCAGACATCTGTGACATAGTGCTGTCCACCATGCCAAGTGATCCTCCTACCCCCCACCTGCTTGGCTTCCTCTATGGAGACCATGCCTCCTCAGAACCCTCTGTCCCACCTGCCCATCAACCCTCTGCCCTGTCCTTTTAGGAGATGCCCACAGAGCTCTAGAATCTTGATCTGCCTAGAAGCTAAATGTCTGCCTCCATGCCAGTGATTCTCAAATGGGGCTAGGAATATTGATGTGTGGGAATGCCCCTGACTGGGGGGATTCCCAGAGGCCCTGAAATTTTCAACCTGCCACCTGGGGATGGGTAGCTGGAAGAAGGCTTTGAGTGGAGAGGAGCCTGTGACTATTTCCCAGCTTTGTCTACACTGGAGCTTCTAACTTTCAGAATGTCTGCATTTGAAAGAAGTAAAATCTGCTAGAGGGTTTAGGAACAAAGGCTAAGGATTGCATCTTAAGTGATTAACCAAGCCTGAAATCATCTACAGGAAATCATTCGCAGATAACTAACAGATCTTGGTTAGAGTCACCTCCTGGAACCAGCACTAAACTGCCTGACATCCTTTCATCTAAGCTCAAAGGCTTACTGTGGAATAACCAAATGAGGCCTTGTCTTTACAGGTAAGTAATTCCTAAGCTGAATGCCACAGAGAAGGTCACCTACCTCCTCCAGTGTGTGCCTTTCCCAGGACTCATGGGCACCTACTTCCAGGTGCTGTCTCATTAACAGCTACTTCCCTCCTGCAAAAGTGGGAGTCCACCAGGGCCTTGACTCTGAATATGCTTACAAAGACCTACTAAAAGCCAGACAATATCAGGGCAGAAATTCAATGAGCATTTTTGGCAAAGTGTCCATGTGGTGAAATATTTGGAGGTGAGAATTTTATCCTGGGACTGCCCTTCCTTATATCTCTGCTTTGGGATCTGACTCTGGCTGACAAAATCCTGGGGAGGCCTGTGGAAGGAGGATGGCAGGGAAAGACTATAGGATGGATGGTCAATGGCCATTACCTGGAGCTGATGACACTCTTGACCTGAGGATCAGACACCACTGATGCCTAGATCATGGTGAAGGGCAGATGGGGACCATCTGTGATTTTATGTATACAATTGTCAGGGTTTCTGTTTATTCCAGGTAAAGTGTTCAATCATCAATAACTATGGTGCAGAATGTAAGAGCTAAAGAGGCCACCTGAAGGTGTCACTATTGGATAAGAATTATTCCAATGGTCACAATTCCCAGAGGGGCAGGGGACTGGGCTTTTAATGCAGGAGGAGGAGGCAGGGACCCTTCAGGAAAGGAGCAGTTTGGGCCCCTGTAGGAAGGCTGCCTGGGCCTGATTTGTGACTGATGTGAGACCTTCTCATCCTGCTGATAGCTCACCTGCCCCAAGCCTTGCTGGTAGTAGGAACCTTGCTTGAGGCAGGTTCATCCCAAGTCTAGTAACTTGGGATTAGGGTTTTCCCAGTAAAAAAACTCCATGACTGTGTTAAAAGGGACCCCCCATGGCTGGAGAGGCACTCAGGGTAACTTCTATGGCAATGCTCAGGGAAATGTTCTTTCCATTTCATCATCTCCATCTTTTAAGTAAAAGCCTGACCTTATTAATTTTTTTGCCTGAGGGCATCTGCCCCAGATATCAGACAGCTCTGGAGTGGTCTGTCTCTCTCCTTTTGTATATAAATACAGAGGAGCTTGGAGTCTTTAGTGTACATGTCAATTACCCCTCTCTTTTTTTCTGGGATGAAAGGGATCACTTATTCTTACCAACCAGTCTGCCCTTTCTTCTCATCCCTGTCTTTTTTCAACCTGTTAATGAACATATTAATTTTTCCAAATTTTGTGACCAAGAACAAAGCTGCTTAAATATTTATGTACATGATTTTTTTGTGGAAATAATTTCTGTTCACTTGAGTAAATATATACAAGTGGGGTTAAAGGACCATTTGTTAAGTGTATGATTTACTGTTGGTAGCCCCTACAAAGTAGGGCCCCTGAAATAACAGTCCACAAGGTCATAGATAAGCAAGTGAGCTGGCATAGCTGCTACAAGCAGCAAACTAGCAAACTAGGCCAGGCTGGAGAATTCTCAAAATTCTGTATAGGTTAGAATTTCTGTAAAAGTCTTTGTATTCCCTTGTCTGTTATCTAATGAGCTCAAGGGCCCAAACTGTTTTCAGGCAGGAACTTCCTGTGCAAAACTGCTGAACCATTATCTGTATCATGTATATAAAAATAAAGCTGAATTCTGTCTAGGTGCCTTGAGGTTGCAGATCCTCTTGGTCCAACTGACCCCTGCTGTTTCTGTCTCTGTCTCTTTTGTTTCTTAAACTTTCTTTCCAACCTTGCACCCCCCTTAGTTTAGGTGCTGTTCTGCAGAGATGGCCTTGGCAATTTACTTTATAAGAAACTAGCATTATCTTCCAAAGTGGCTGTAGTGTTTTGTTTTGCATTCACATGTGTAATAAATGAGTTCCTGTTGTTCTGCATTCATGCCACTATTTGGTATGCTCATTGTTTTTCAAACTACTGGGTTGTGTTATCTGATGAGGTACTAATTTGCATTTCACTCATGACTAATATGTTGAGCTTTCCTTCATATATTATTTCCCACCCATATATCTTTTTTTTTTTAAACAAATCTATTTTATTGGTACATATTAACAAAGCATACAATTCATTCAATGTGTACAATAATAGTATTTGGTATAATCTCATAGTTGTGCATTCATCATTTCAATCATTATTAGAGTATTTTCATTATTTCAACAATAATAGTAAACAAAAAATGACAAACAATAAACAAGAAATTTCCTCACCTCTCCATCTCTCTGTTTCCACTTCTTTTTTTTTTTTTTAATTTATTTATATATAAATATATTTTAAGAGGTGCTTAGATTACTGAAAATACTACACAGAACCCCCTGGGATTCCCATGTTGCGCACCCCCCACACCTCCTGCCACGTCCCACACAAACATCTCCCACAAGTGTGGCCCACCACCCATAGTATTAAGATCATTTAGCCATTTTTTAATTGGAATGTTTGTATTCTTAGGGCTGAGTTTTAAGTGTTCTGGATACAAGCTCTTAATTATATATGAGATTTACATATATATTCTGTAAATCTGTGGCTTGTCTTTCCTTTCTAACAGTGTCTTACTCTGAATGAATGTCTTTAATTTTAATCAAGTTGATTTCATCAGTTTTTGTTGTTGATGTCGTTTGGTGTTCCTTGTCCTCTGAAAAAAATTTTAAGTATTATCAAGTAGAATTTTTCAATTTGTTTCCCCTTTGGACTCCCATTCAGGGACCTGTTTGACTTTCCTTGTGGTAAAGGAGACTCATAGGCAACCATCTTTCTCTAGGGTGTCCCAATTGATCTTGAGGGTGTCTGTTCTCACCAGCATGATGGTGGCTGGATCAAGTGTGATTGTTTAAACACTGATTGTTGAAAAGCCCATGCTTTCTGCACTGAATAGTCTTAGAATATCTACAGAAAACCTATTGGCCTTATATGGAAGCCTACAGGCTCTTCATTTCTGAACATGCTTATAGAGACCTACTAAATGCTAGATGTTTTCGGGGCTGAAATTCAATTAGTATTTTTAAGCAAGGTGTCCATGGTGGTGACACATATGGGGATGGGACAAAGACCATGACTGCCCTTCCATATAGCTCTGCTTGGGGTCTGACCCTGGCTGAGAAAATACTGGGGGGGGGGGGTGGGGTCAGGGGAAAGAGGATGGTGAGGGTATTCCCAAGATGCCCAGCAAATGGCTGCTGCCCAGTGCTGACAACTCCCTTTGCTGAAAGGTGCAGAGACCATGAATCCCCAGGTCAGGGGGAAAGGCAGATGGAGGCCAGCTATGATTTTATATATGCAACTGTCAGGGTTTATGTGTATTCCAGGCAAGGTGTTAAGGTATCATCAATACCTATGAGGGAAAGTAAGAGCAGAAGAGGCTACCACTGGGTGTCACTGTTTTATAAGAATTGTTCTAATAATCACAATTCTCCAGGGGGTAGGGGAGTGGGCATTTAATATGCAGGAGGAGGAAAGGACACCCCTTAAGGTAAGGGGCTATGTAATCCCATGTAGGGTGGCTGCCTAGACCTGATCTGTGACAAATATGAGACCCTCTGACGTCCTGCCAATAGCTCTCCTGATCTATAGTCTTACTGTTAGTAGGAGTTTTGTTTGAGCAAGACTGCCTTGTATCTTCCAGAGATGGTTTCCCAGTAAAAATAATCTTCCATGACTCCAAGTCAAAAGGGCCTCCCCAGGGTGGCAGGTGCACTCCAACTCTCTTCTATCTGAAAGGTCAAAGAAATGCTCTCCCATTGCATCATCTCCATCATTTTAAGTAAAACTCCAACCTTATGAATTGTTTGCCTGTGGGCATCTGCCTTGGCAATCAGCCAGCTCTAAACAGGACTGTCTCCCTCCTTTTTAAATGTAAATAGAGAAGGGTCTCCCAGTCTCTACTGTTACTAGTCAATCACCTCTACTTTTTCTAGGAAGATAGGGACAGATCCCATATTATTCTCACCAAAAGGCTACCCCTTTCTTCTTGAATAAAATCTTTTAAGTATGGTTAGTATCTCCAATCAAGTAAAACTTGGGGTTTAAGTTTCCAGTTTGGGTCCTCTTTTGTCTCCCTTATGGGGCCCTGCTTGACTTTCCATGCAGTGATAGAATATCTGTGGTTCCTTCCTACCAAATCCATAGGTAACTCTCTCTCTCTCTCTGTGATTGGGCCTTATAATTGGTGTTTATTTAGATTTGTAAGAAACAGCATTTTTTTCTCAAAATGATTGTACCATTTTACATGCCCACCAGCAATGTGTGAGGGTTACAGTTCCTTCACATCATGGCCAACACTTGGTATGTTCAGTCTTCTTAAGTTTAGCTATTGGAGTAGAGGTGTTGTGATTTTAATTTTCATGTTCCTAGAGTCTAATGGTTTTGTGCATCTTTTTAGGTGCTAATTTGACATCAATTCATTGTCTTTTTATTAATGTATTTGAATATTTTACCTATAATTTTGTTAATTTTGAGTTCTTTGAGCTCTCACCATATTTTGGATATAAGTCATTTAACAGATATATGATTTTCAGAGCTTATCTCTGAGTCTGTTGCTTATTTTCTAATTCCCTTCATGGCATCTTTTGATTAACAGAAGGTCATCATTTAGATGAAGTCCTATTTTATATATTTAGAAATTGTGGTTTTGCTGCCATAGCTAAGAAATCATTGTCCAAGTCAAAAACATGAAGACGTTTTTGTTTATGTTTTCTTATAGAACTTTTAGAGTTTACATTTCACA
>JAKSZT010038899.1:1604056-1621158 GCA_026826555.1 Tolypeutes matacus | reverse complement strand
GGATTGGAGGACAAAGGAACAGTCTTATCAGGAACATGCTGTGAAAAGAGTATAAAATCAAAATTAAAATTCACTCTTGCTGTATAACCTCCTCATTCTAACTTCTAAGAGAAGATCACTGGCAAATGTTTTCTCTTGTGCAAACTTACTGAAATGTTCTAATTAATTAATATATATACACATGCATTATCTATATCTATATATTGATCTATACAGGAGTTTGGTCCTCAGTCTTCTTCCACATCTCAGTGTTATAAGAGAACAAACATATAATGGAAATATTTACCAGCTATGATAGTATTTGCATGTTTTTTTTTTTAATTAATTAATTAATTAATTAATATTTTAAAATATGCTTAGATTACATAAATGTTACACAAAAATTACAAGGATTCTCATGTTCCCCACCTCCCACACCTCCCATAACATCCCACATAAACATCTTTCATTAGTGTGGCACATCACCTGCAATGGGTATACACATCCTGGGGCTTTCCATTAAGCATGGACCAACCATTTTAGATCACATTCTCTCCCACACAGTTCTGCATGTTATATGCTAATGTAAAATGACCTATATCTGTCATTGTAATGTCACTCAGAATAATTCCCAAGTCCTGAAAAATCCCCTGTATTACAACTGCTTTTCCCTTCCCTGCCCTGAAAACCACTGGCTCCACCTCACTGTTGTAATTTCTTCCATTGCTTGAATCACAATGTCTACAACAGAATACCAGTGAGTCCACTCTAGTGCATAGCTCTTCCCCCAGTCCTGAGGAGTTTGGGATGGGGATGTCCATTCCACCTCCAAGTGAGAGGGGGCTTATATCCCATGGATACAGTGGATGGGATTATCCTTCCTGAATCTGAAGACTCTCTTCATTCCCTGGGATGGCTCTTTTACATCATCATCTCATTACCGGGTGACTTGGGTGAGTCCATTGAGCTGTAGAGTAGGAATTGCAGCTCCACTGAGAGTCCAGACACAGCTGGCACATGGGCAGGACTGAGGCTCCAGTCTCTGGAAGTACATCTACAAACTCCAGCATCACATACAGGTTTGAATAGAAGGGACTGGTGGACCATGTGCAAGGAGGACTTATTTGAGTCCAACTCTGTCACTCTCAGAAGCACAAATTCCAAAGTAGAGCCCACTGATAAGCCATCAATCTCTGGAGCTATCCCCCCTTATATAAGACCTGGGTATCTCCAGAGCCCTCAGGAGCCCCTCTGTGTGGGTGATATCCACTTTGGTGTTCTATGAGAGCATGTCTTTTTATACATTTGTATTATCTGTAACATTGGCTATGTACAATTACCTATCTTCCCCATCATTTACCTTGGAATTCAGAAGATCACTTTGGTGATTCTTCTTCTCCATGTGGTATCACTGGGATGCTTGATGGAATTCAGGTGGTGTCAGGTCAGGTTTCATAAGCACTGATGTCTTCACTCACTTGTCTAGTACCTTAGGAGGGATGACTGGAAGGATGGGCTCTCTTTGGACCTCTGCCCCCAGCCACAGGCCACAGAATCTTGGTGATCAGGGTGCCATGCACCCTCCAACACCAACAGGCCCAAATTCCACCAAAGCTGAAGACAAAGGGCAGCACCGCCCCTAATGGGGCCACACTTGCCCAAAGGCAACCAGGGCTAAGAAAGTCAGTGCTGTGTGCCCCTACAAAAGTGGCCTGAAAGGGGTGCCCAAAGACCAGCAGAACAGACAGGGAATGTGATAGATCACCCCTCCTGCCTAGGGGTGGAAGGGGTGGATAGGGTAGACTTGGAGACTACCTTGTGGGAACACTTGGGCACCCATGAGACACAGACTCCAGATGTCCAGTCTGTCTGTCTCTCCAGCTTGGGCCAGTTTCAGGTTCTGGGGTGGTGTATGTAGCACTCAGAATACAGTCTGATGCCCAGAGGTGGGGTGGAGGACCACAGATGCCTGCATTTTCCTTTGATTTCCTCTTCAGGAAATGAAGCTTACCCTTCATTCTGGAATCAAGTCAATGACAGGCAGATCTTTATATCCATTTAAGGATCATTTTTAAAATATCAAATTCATGTCAAAATAAAGTCTATTTAATTGTTGGCTTTTAACAGATGGTAGCATTTCCTGGTTTTTCATTTTACCTTATATCTTGCCACTGGAAGTGGTTTAAATATGCTTTCCTTCTTCCTTCTATATCATAGAAGACTACGAAAAACCCAAGCATGCACTCAGAGAGATGGAGGAACAGTTTTTATTATGCGTAGGCCCAGAGAAAAATCCAGTCTCCCAAAATCTCAGCCCTTGACATCAGCTTTCATGGGGTTACATAGGTTTCTGTTTATTGGCTAGTGGGTTGCTGGGCAAGTGGGAAAATTCCTGAAGCAAGCAGGCAGATGGTGGTTACAGAAGTAACAGAGCAATTTAACTTATCTTCCTAAAGCAGAGGACCTCAGGGAGGAGGGGAGTAGTGTTGTTAACTTTGTGGATTCCAGACAAAAGGGGGAGGAGGGCACATATCTCACTAAGTTGTGGATTCCATGGTGAAAGGGAGAAGGACCAGTTATCTTTCTAAAGCTGCTGGTTTCTGCAAAGGGGGAGTAACAGAGCAGAGCTGCAGCATTTTCTTTATGAGTAGTGTTACTTTTTATGACTTATTATGTCAGTTAGTGTACTGAGCGATGATATTTTATTCTTCAGTAAGATATTTGAATATTTTAAGGACTTAGGAAATAAAGTTCTCTACAAATTATTTTTAAAATATCTTCCAATGTGTTTGTAAAGCCAAGAAAAATTCCTTCTCATTTCAGTGTTTCATTGCATTTTTAACTTCAGTCTGGTAGAAAGGAATATTTGAGGAATCTGGTGGCAGAAATCACTGAGACCAAAACCCTCCACAAGTTATTCTTGGCAAGTTTAGTTTTGAGGGAGTGCGTGGAGGGGCATTGGTCAGGATACTAAGGTAATGGGTCTCTTTCTGAACAGTGGTAGCTTGCAAAGCACAATATATAACAGTATCTTGGATGGGAGGAGAGCTATAATGTTTTCAGAATAGCAAGGATCTGCCATGCATCTCAGGATTTTCATTTCTCTTCATCCTTTCATAATTGCCCTTCTAGGAACCTCTAACATATTAAGCAACTTCTAGCCATGGTTACCTACCTTGATAGAAACCATATCATAGCAAACCTCTAGCTTTTGAGTTTTTTTAAACACCTAGTTTTAATACATACTTTCTTAAGATTCAGATTACTAATGCTTTGTAGTGTATTCAATTATCCCATGGTTGTAAATTTACCATAGTGAAGCAAAATCAATCATAGAAATGAGTACTTTCCTCTCCTTCTTCCTCCCCAAACCTCCCCCAAAAAGGTGTTAGTTGAACTTCCCCCAACTGAACATAAAGGCATAGAAATTCTAGTGAATGTGTATTTCTTGCTTCCTTCATACCTAGAATGTTCCTTTCTATCCCACTACCTCTAAGAGGAGGCAGCTTAAAAAGAGCTCATTAGTGACTTCTGTTAAACACCATGCCTATGTTTCCTTTGTGTGTCTTTGGGTGGGAATTGACCTTGATGCTTTAAATCTGAGGACCATATAGTATGGTCATTGAACTTATATGTCTTTGGTGTTAAACATGTAGTTTACAGAATTGTGCTAAAATATTTAGAAAAAGAGAATGGAACTGCTGTGGTAAAAAAACAGTTGTTTCCAAAACTTACTAGACATGATTTGGCTGTTACACTTTTCTTTTAAAACTGCAATAATTTATATATTTGTATTGCTGTGCTTTGCAACTGAAATTCTATATATGCTTGCATACTATATTTTCTTTTACCCAAAGAAAATAAATATTTTGTTATCTGCTACAAAGAAAAATTATGGGCTGCTTGCAAAAGTGAAGCCAATCACTGTCCAGGGGTGAGCACCCCAAGACCTGGGAAAGCAGTGGGGGTGGGAGGGGTCAGAGCTGTGGTCATCCTATTCAGAAAATTTCATACCCAAGCCTTGAATCAATAGCAACTTTCAATGGAAGTTGATGCCCACCATGTGCCCTCCATGGAAACAGCATCAGCACTGGAGGAAACCAGGGGGGCCAGCCTGTAGGGGGCACTCAGGACACTCTGACCACAAGGCCCAGCCCCAGATGTAGGTGCAGAGGGGCACTAGGAAAGAGCTTCTGTCTAAGTCTGTCTTCTCCCTGCCTAGTGAAATGCCACCCCCCCGGTATATCTCTCTTCTCCCAAAGTCTGTGTATCTTCATTTTTTTAAAACTTTCTGAGAAAATAATATCTTTGCTATTGAAACTTGCAAATCAGATTCACATGGCTTCCATAGAACATTGAATTAGACCAGGCTTCAACTATACATTGATAAGAGCTATATAGCATTCTTCAGATAATTTTTCATTTTATTTCCCCTTGTAAGATACCAATCATAGTATTGTTTAAATTGCATATAGCTGCTGTCCTAGAAGTTACAATACACATTTTTAATTAATCAGCTTTAACCTTCACATAACATTCTCCCACTTTAAGTCTACTGTGGGTATCATGTTTGCAATGAATCCTTACTGTCCCCTGGAAGATTATTTACATTCATTTCACCTAGCCATATTCTATAATGAACCAGTTCATAATTACTGTCACTGCTTTACACAATTAACTTTAGAACTTTTAATAGAAAAATGGAAATATTTTATTAAGACTCATTATTATGGCGCTGGGCAGGGCGGGCATGGAATCCATTTCCTGAGATGCGAGATGCGGTCAGCGGACTGCGTGGGCAATTAGGGTTTGTCCAGTTTCCAGCGCTGGGAACCGGGCAGTGCGGGAACTGAGGCTTTTCCAGCTGCTCGGGCTGCCTTGCGTTGAGGAGAGCCAGAAGGAAGGTGAACGCGGTGGCTGTGGATGGTGGAGACTGTCCCTGGGAGGGACGAACCTCGAGTGAGCCGGGGAGGCCAAAGCAGAATCCCATTGAGTGGCCTAGGTCCGGGACAAACGGGCTTCCAAAAGTCTCATACTGGTTAGACCTTTGGCTGTTCATCCTCTTCAATCCGGTGGTGGTTTTCTTGGTGTATTTTTTGCCCTGATACCCAAATTAAGGCGTTGTCTTCTGAGGTGGATTCTGAAAATGACTACAAACCTTTTGAATAAAGAAGACAAACAGGATTGTGAAGCAGAAGAATTTCAAATGAAGGGACCTTTTCATTTCACACATTCTTTTACTTATTTGGGGGATTATATAAAATGGGTAATGCTCTCATCCATTCATAGCTAAGTTCTTAAACTAGACTCTGGAATTTTAAAAATTCTTTTCAAATATCTGATGGCTTTACAGAAGCTGAATATGAAATTATTTGTACTTAAAGGTTTAATGTATTCATTAATAAATATAGTAATGTCTAGCATTTTAAGCATTGGGCAGGGCTTAATATGTAAATAATATGGTGAAATAATAAGGTGAAGATTTTATAAGTTGAAGAGTAAATTACTGAAAAGTAAGGGAAGGATTTTGAGAGAAGGATTGTAGTTTTTTTAAATTGCATAGAGGCCATAAACAACATAAAAACATTACAGAAAATGCAGACTCACAAATATTGGCTGTAAATACCCAATTTAATTTTTAGACTGAGACTGCTATGAAAAATTATGTTATGGTTGATGGAGAAATAAAAATCTTAAAGTAGACCAAAAAAGACTCATTATTCCAATACCAATGCTTTATCTTTCATAAAGAAGATGACATATTCCTACCTATATATTTTTACTTCTCACTGATACATTCTTAAATGTTTTCTTAAGGGGATGTCTATCAGCAATAGACCACTATATTTCTTCTAAGACAGTCTTTATTTATCCTTCATATTTGAGGGATTCTTTCTCTGAATTTAATTTCTGACTATATGATGTACAAAAATTTAACACTGTATAATACATGTCACCCTATTCTTGGTTGTGTGGTTGCTAAGGAAATTTTTTCATCAATTCATACCATTGTATTTCAATAGTTAATCTTTATTTTTTAAACCTGATTTCTTTTCAGACTAGTGTGGCTTAAATATAATATGCCTAAATGTATTTTTATTTTGTCTTCATTGCTTTGTTTTCCTTATTATGATTTTGTTATCTTTGTTATTATTTTTCCTGTATTGTCTTTTGTGAGCTTCCTGGATCTGTGGAGTTTAGAGTCTGAAGTTAATTTTGAAAAATCCCTGGCTGTTCTTGCTTCAAATAATTCTTCCCTCTCTCTATGTTGCATTATTTGTGATTGTGCCCATAGTTTTTGGAGAATGTATAGTTTTCATTCTTTTTCCACTTTACATTTCAGTTTGGGATGTTTCTTTTGACCTATCTTCATATTCACTGATTCTTTACTCAATATTTCCATTCTATTGATGATCTCATCAAAGATATTCTTCATTTACATTACAGCATTATTATTATTATTATCTCATTTTGAGTATTACTGTTTTATTGCTTCCTATTTTCAATCTCCGTCTTACATTATCCGCCTACTATTTCATATTGTCTACTTGTTCCATTAGTGCCCTTTACATACAAACATGATATTTAAAATCACTGTATGAGAGGTCCAAAATGTGAATTATTTCTAAGTGTAGTTCTGCTTGCTTTTTGTTCTCTACATTCTCATTTTTTTTTCTTGTCTTGCATGTCATATTATGTTTTATTGTAAGATGAACATGAGGTGTTGGTTAAGAGGAACAGAGGTAAATGAAATTTTGCCTGTTAATTTGATTATCTAGCAGGAATTGGACTACATTATATGTATCTTATATTATAGGTAACAGGGAATTAAAATTCTTCTATTGGCCTTGTTTAGTTTCTACCTTTGATCCTGAGTTTCCTTAAATTGTCCTCTTCCTCTGAGAGCCTGTGTCTTCTGATTCTTTCAGTTATAGTCCACTTTTATTAGTGGACTGTGGTTAGTGCAGTCCACTGTAGGTTTGGGTGTGAGGTGTACTAGAAAGAGTGATTTATACAGTCTATTAGTTCTCAATTTATAGTGACTCTCTGCTTTGGGGCTGTGACCTTCAAAAGTGTTTTCCATTTGTATATATTTCTCTCTGCTTCTCACTCCCTTTCCTAACTGCAGAGTCCCCAGCCTATTTCCTTGAAGGTCTTACCCCTTTTAAAAAATCATTATAAACTTTATTTTTAGAGAAGCTTTAGATTACAGAAAAGTTATATCAAAAGTATAGATATTACCTATTTTAAATATGCCCTTCCTTTATGAGATAAAGGAAACCAACAGGAGCTCTGGAGAAAGGAAATATTTCCTCCCCAACCTGAAATATGTCTTTGGAAAAAATTCTGCCCTGGAGAGTTGGCTTTATTAATAAGGAAGGTCAGAGTATATTTCACAATAATTTTTCTTCCCCTCACCCTGCCAGAGCAACAAATATACCTTCTAGAACCTCACATTGAATACCTTGCGAGATTCTACAAAGAAATTCCACAAAGTTTTGTGACCTCAAGTCTGTGGAGTTTCTTACTCTCATATTTGTCCACACTCAGTCTGCAACCTGTCAGCAAAATTACATCTAACTGACCTTACCAGTTTATGACTCCAGTGGCTACTACTTGAGCTAAACAGATCTCAACTCTATTTCTGTGTATGAAACTGTCTCCAAGTCAAGTTCATGGATTTCCTGGTGACTTCAGTACATTGATGGGCCCAGGAAAATAATTTTATATATTTTCTTTCCTTCTTTAAGTATATCCAGGTCTTTTCTTTAATAGGCATGATCATCTGACTTGTAAACTTGCATTTGGAAATATGATACACTTATTTCAATATTTAAGCCACAGTAAAACTTAGGAACATTACAAGAACAGGCATCTAATATAAACATATAAAATGTATATTTCTCTCTCAAAATAGATCTATTTGGTCTTCAGCACATGTACTAATGATAGTTTTGTAATTCTAAATCTTATTTTTCTCATTTAAAAACCATATAGGGGACGGATGTGGCTCAAATGGTTGGGCGTCCATCTCCCATATGGAGGTTCTATCCCCAGGACCTCCCGGGAAAACAAACAAACAAATACATATTGTTTTTTTGCTTAAACATATTTCTATCAAATAATCTATACAATTTCTATCTAATAACCTATGCAATTTCAATAATTTTACTGTGTCCAATAAGAATGTTTTATGATCTATTACAAATACTTTCTGAATACAAAACAGAAGGATGTGAAACAAATATTTTACAATTATGTTTCTTAAATTATTGATAGCTATTCCCAAGTCATATAATTTTCTCTTGCAATAAATTGAAAATATCAGTTCTCTTTCAGTCATATTAAAATTATCCATGAACAATCTCTTTTAATTGAGCCATTCAGCTTTCAGTCTTCTCTTAATTTATCACTTAAGATGTCCAGCACAGCATTTACTCTACCATTAGTCTCACAGTTAACTTTCCCATAATTCATCAATCATCTCCATATCATCTCTCAATTGACTCTCAATAAAGCCTATTAGCTACATTCCTTAAAGATACTACTCATTGACCTTTTTTCCAGTTCCACTTAATACTACCTCAGCTTTCTATTCAATGCTAAATACCTTTCTTCCTCAGTATTTTTCCCTTTTCACTGATCCTTTTCTGAGGTTGCTGTGTCATTTATCTATCAGTCTGTCTGTCTGTCTATCTATCTATCTATCTATCTATCTATCTATCTACCTACCTATCTATATATGTATCATCTATGTATCAATCAACATATCTATTTATCTATCTATATCACTCTCTCTGTCTCTTTATATATATGTATATATATATAAAGTATATATAATGTATTCTTCTATCAAATCCTCTGATATTGTGATATTATTATTAACTTTGGTACACTGTAGCCATATTCCCTTTGAATTATTATTCCATTCAGTGTTAGCTGCTTAACCTTACCTAGGTGTAAATGGATTGTACTAATCAGCCATTGCTGAGCTGTTTCTTACTTTTACTTACTTTTACTCCTGTGTTTCTAACTACTCTAATGCAAAGATGACTTTCTCTACTTTGTTTTGGTTTGGAACCAGAAGATTAAGAAATATATACAGATTATTATAGCCCTGGATTTCTATCTAATAAATTTAGAAACAAAGAAATCCACACTTGTTATTCCCATGTCCCATACAGGAGGCCATGTAATATCTAAGGAAAATTGAGAAGATAGTGAGAATCAACTTGACTTTTCACTTGCTTAGAGATCAGGAAGACACTGGTAGAATTTTGCAGTGCATGAGCCTTGAGCTAGAACTCAATTGAATGAAATGTTTTTCCAAGTGTTTGGATACACAATGGTCTACTAAATGTGAGACGGTGGTTCTCTCTTGCCTGCTCTTTTTTTAAATATATGTTTATTATTTTGGATTTAAAGGGTTGATGACTTCTGGCAATGGTTACATATTTGAAAGGGTCAAATATTTAGCCAAATTATATTGATTAACATGTAATTCTTACATATTCAGATTATATAGTATATGCACTTCCTGAAAACTTCAACTTTCCCCTGAGCCCATGTGTCTTACTCAGAGATGAACACATCATGGAGTCTGAATATGCACATAATCACCTCTTCCTTTCAATAACTAAAAAGTAAGATAACAATCCAAATGGTGTTGGCTAAAAGAGTGGATATTGTTGTATTATTTCATTTTTCTTTATTATATATTCTGCTTATAATTCCCCTTTTCTCTGCTTATGTGACTGCACCCTACTTTCTGCTGTGCCTTTTTTTTGTGGGTGTTTATGTGAGTCTAGTCATAGTTGTTGATTTTATTGCTGCCATATGTACATGTTTAGATTTTTCCTGCTCTGGCACAAGAAATAATAGTTTCCTCCACTGATACCTTGTTTTTTCTCCCTGCTGCCTTGTGATCTCTTACTTGTTCTCTGAGCAGAATGCTGCCTCATATTTCCTAATGGCTGTCAGTGTGATGGAGGTGGCTGTGCTAAGCAGGAAGCATTCTCTTATCCTCTGATTGAGCCTTATCCTTGAGCTTGCCTGGTGAAGATAATTCTGGGGTATTGCTGTCTATGTGTTCACAGAGGCAGCTCTAGAGATAAAATGAATTACTTCCTCTGAGAGGAGACTTTTGTTTTTCCCATCTCTTTGCTCCCACAGATATATTGGTTTTCCTTCCACAATAGTTCTCTGCTACTTGCTTTGGTGCCTTTCCTTGGAGATAAGGTTTTTATTCTTGAGGGATGGCACAAGAGGTGGTAAGAGAATTTTGGGGTAGAATCTATTCTCTTCCCATATTCCAGAGGATTTTCCTGTGCCCAAAAGATACAGGTTGTGATGGAGTATGCAAATGGACAGTCTGAGACCTGAGGACATGGCAATGTGTCACTGTGTCTGAGGCACACAGTGAAGGGAAGGTAGTGTGAGCCCAGATTGAAATCTTCCATGCAGAGTGGCCTCCAGGGGGAGCTTAATATCCCACAACTCCAGGATCATTGGTAGACAAAGGCCAGGAAGTGTGTGTTTTTCATAAGGAGTTTCATTTAAAGGTCAGCATTCCCCCTTCTCTGCTAGTGAACAGTTGTTCTGACCAGTGGTTAATGTCCCTGAGGATGCATAGAAAGTCCAGTAGCTGAGAGCAGAGTAAGTAGTTTGGATGCCCATGAGCTCTGTTGGGACCCACAGGAGCTCGGCAGGGGGCTGCATAGCTGGCCAGCTATGACAGCCATACTGACCACTTTAGCTCTGTCATCCATGGCCAGGAACCTGCCAAGGACAGTTCTGGCTTTCACTTACAACCAACAACACAAATGCTCAGGACCAGACAATGCAACCTAGAGTGCAAGGAAGTCAGAAGGAGCCCAGGCCCTCAGCTCCCTGCAGGGCCAGCAGGACTGACCACTGGGGTTCTGAGGAGCACTGAGCTATGGGTTTGTTTCAGGGGCAGATGAACAGGCAGGGGCAGGAGTCACTCAAAACCATGGAGTCTAGGGGCTGGAATCATGGACAGGTGAGAAGAGACCTAGGACCACCAAGCACCAGGGCCAGGTTGAGAGGCAGGTGCATTGGAAGGATAAGGGAGCTTCCCTGCAGCATCTAGGCTTTCTTCTCATGACTTCTCTGTTCAGCTATGTGTGAAGGCTTTGGTTTTGCCCCATTATGCTTTTTTAGGATAGAGAATCAGTGGAATTTCATTAAATCACTTCCATTTGGTAAATTCCATTGACAAATAAAATATATAAAGTTATGGGAAACAAATAAGCATAGGAGTTTTTTCACCTGACCTGATTTAATGAAATATCAATATCATGATGAATTCAGAAAACAAAGAGATGTGGTAATAAGTCTTCAATGAAAATTGCAATTTGATCTTCAGCACATTGTCTTCATAGTGACATAATTTATTCCTTATGTGGATTTGATTTTTCTCCCTGAACATCCCCTCACAACAGTTCCCTCCATGGACTTTGTGAATGCTTCATACAACCAGGTCCCTTCAGCACATGCTGAAGGATGTTCTCCTTAATGCCCTAATTCTGCCATAGTCATTGGTGACTTTAGTGTCCAGGCCAAGTCCTTTCACCTCATGTTGCTACCTCAGCCACAAGGAACATGACTAGGGATGACGGTCTTAACAAATTTATTATTAAACTAACAACTGATATTATTAAATTGCCAGTTTGCAATATGCTGTATTCAAGTTCCCTCTATGGTTTGATGAAGTAGAAAGAGATATTCAGAGATGAAATGAGTTACATCACTCAATGCTCAGGTGTGGAGACTGAGGGTGAGTAGGGATGATCTTCCTCAGTTACACAGGTGTGACAAGTCAGGGGCAGGACTGAGGCAGTTGTTCCCTGGTCAATTCTGGTGTCCAAGGTGAGGTCACATACAGGTCCTTTCTGACTCACATGATGGTAATACTAATAATCACAGCTATGAAAATTCCCATCAACACTGACAACTTACTAAAATTACAATCCTGAAGTTACTAGTGAGGAATGACATCAGGAAAATGGAAACATGGCACCAAACACCATACCCACAATGATATTTCAAAAATAAGCCAGAATCTATTATAGCTTACATTGCCAGGGAATATATACATACAATATATTCCATTTTTATTCCATAGGTGTGTATGCACACATATACCCATATATAATGGCTGGGGAAGTGGCACAATGATCATATTTCAAAGCCATGCTTGATCCTTGGCTGCATCAGAATCTCTCACCAGCTAATTCAACACATTTTCTGCTGAAAGTAGAGGAAACTGGGCTGGATGAGGGGGCACCACAGGGAGAGGACTGTGTTCCCCAACAGCTCAGCTGGCATCCTCCTCTCAGGGTGCCCCTAAGACAAGGACCTCCCTCATCCCCTTTCATTTTACATACACAGTTACCTCCCAGATGCAAATGACCACATGGGCAGGCAGATGAAACTACAGCACAAATTTACTTAAATTTAGGCTCCTTCTATGTCAAGAAACACATTTTTCCAGGCCCCATGGACTTCATGCACAAGAACATGAAAGCTTTGTGGTTCTTCCTCTTTCTGGTGGTGACTCCTAGATGTGAGTGTCTCAGGGATTCAGACATGAAGGTAATGGGGATGGTGCTTCTGAGCACAAGACTCACTGTGGTTCTCCTTCTCCTCAGGTGTGCTGTCCCTGGTGTAGCTGCAGAAGTCAAAACCTGGCCTGGTTAAGCCCTCACAGATCTTGTCCCTCACTTGCAAAGTCTCTGGAATCTCTTTAACCACCAAACATATGGGCTGGGTGTGCTAAGCTCCAGGAAAGGGACTGGAATGGGTTGGCAGCATAATTAGTAGTAGAAGCACAAACTATAACTCAACTCTTCAAACCTGACTCAGCATCACCAAGAACACCTCCAAGAATGAAGTTTACTTAAAGCTGAGCAGCCTGAGTGTCAAGGACACAGCCACTTATTACTGTGCAAGAGACACAGTGAGAGTTGTCAGGGTGAGCCCAGACAAAAACTTCTTCTCATGGCATAGGAAGGGGCTTGGCTGCATCAGGCTCTAGGGACTACCAGGGGGTGCTCAGGGGCCAACACCAGCAGCAGGTGCAGAGAGGGGCTGGGGAGGAGTTCCCTTCATATGCAAGATTCAACTTCAGAAATGTTTTTATGTTACTAACTGTGTGTAAATACTGACATGCATACATATTATTTTAACATTATATATCATATGTGAGGCAGGTAAGGTTATCATAAAAAACATGTCACACCCCTAATTGTCCCTGTACAACCATAGGCTTCTGAAGGCAGAGCTTACCTACCAGAACTCACAGGGATGCAGACCTGCTCAGATGTGTGCTTGGACCTCATATTCCAACACATCCTGGGAAGCTGAGCATGGCACCAGCTGCCTCCACCCTGCCCTGCCTCTTGGTGTGGGAAAGATTTTTCTCATTGTGCATCTTGTGTCTAAGGAGTGAGTGTTCCTCTTTCTCATTGGGCAGGGCCAAGTGCACATGTAGGTTCCAGGCCAAGGGCAAGCACACCCTTCCTGATCACAACCCTCACCTGAAGCATACCTGGTTCTTTAACTGTTGTAATCTCTGATCTAAGTTTTCTGGGGAAAGGCTGGGATATGAGAAAATGGACAGTGTTCTGAATAGCATCCAGGCTGCCTCTCTGCCTTCTCCTAAGGGAACATTTGCCCTATCATGTATTACTGCACCTTCCTTAGAATACAGTATATTTTCCCCAGTTGTTTCCTCCCAAGCTGCATTGGTTTTTCACCAGTGTCTTCAACTGCTTATTTTAAAGTCCTTCATCTCCATAACATAACAAGGCTTTCATTCCTCACTGAGGATAGGGGAGATGGTTCTGGGCATACTTTCCATGATGGTGTCTGTTTCCTCCCTCTTTCTTTTGAATCCCAACAATGGCATAGAATACTGGCTTTGTATGTTTTCCATGTGCAGCTGAATTCTTTGTTCTGTAGTAGAGCTAGGGATGTTGTTGTGGTTGTATTTCTACAATAGATGCTGGCCCTTTCCCCAAGCACCACTCAGGGAGGGGAGTTTTGTTTGCTTTGTATGTTTCAGGTTGGTATTTGTGTGTGTTCTCCTTAGTTCTTCAGGAAAATCATGCAATACAGTAGTAAACTGGACCCTCTGAGAGACTCACTTTAGCAGGTTTAATAATACTTAAATTTGACTTTATCAAAATTAATAACTGGTGGTTTAAGAGAGTCACCATTAATATTATAAAGATAGAACCCATCAAATGGGGGAAAGCATTTATAAACCATAAACCTAATAATGGACTTGTATAAAGAATATGTTAATTACTTACATCTCAAAAAAAAGGCATAAAGAGAATATACAAATAGTTAAGAAATAAATGAAAAATAGTGTTACATTATTTGTCACCATGGAAACTACAAAAATACAATGCAATATCATTTAATATACACTAGGAAGGGTAGAGTCAAAAGTGAGGGTAGCAACATGCATTTTAGAGGAAATGGAGAAATAGGAACCCTATTACCATGCTGGTGGGAATGTTAAATAATCCTCTTTGAAAACAGACCTGCAGGTCCTCAAATTGTTACACAAAAAATTATATGAAGAATCATAAGAGGATATTATGAGAAACTATATGCCAACAAACAAGACAAACTAGATGAAAAGGACAAATTTATAGAAACACACAACCAACCAACACTGATGCTACAAGAAATACAAGAACTTAACAAACCAATCACAATTAAGGAGATTCAATCCATCATCAAAAATCTCCCACCAAAGAAAAGTCCAGGACCAGATGGCTTCACAGGTGAATTCTACCAAAATTTTTGAAAAGAATTAACAGCAATCCTGTTTAAACTCTTCCAAAAAATTGAGGAGGAGGGAAAATTACCCAACACATTTTATGAAGCCAACATCACCCTAAAACCAAAGCCACATAAAGATTCTACAAGAAAAGAAAATTACAGACCAATCTCTCTAATGAACATAGATGCAAAAATTCCAAACAAAATACTTGCAAATCGAATCCAACAGCATATCAAAAGACTTATACATCACGACCAAGTGGGATTTATTCCTGATATGCAAGGCTGGCTCAACATAAGAAAATCAAGCAATGTAATACACCACATTAACAAATTGAAGGGAAAAAACCACATGAACATCTCAATAGATGCAGAAAACGCATTCGACAAAATCTTTTTTTGATAAAATTATTTCAAAAGAGAGGAATAGAAGGAAACTTCCTCAATATGATAAAAGGCATATATGGAAAACCCACAGCCGACATCATGCTCAATGGGGAAAGTTTGAAATCTTTCCCTCTAAGATCAGGAACAAGACAAGGATTCCCACTGTCACCATTGTTATTCAACATTGTACTACAAGTTCTAGCTAGGGTAATTAGACAAGACTGAAAAATTAAGGCATCCAAATAGGAAAACAGGAAGTAAAACTATCACTGTTTGCATATGACATGATCCTGTATTTAGAAAATCCTGAAGTATCCACAACAAAGCTACTTGAACTAATAAATGAGTTCAGCAAAGTGGCAGGATACAAGCTCAACATGCAAAAATCAGTAATGTTTTTGTACACTAGTACTGAACAACCTGAGGATGAAATCAGGAGGAAAATTCCATTTTCAATAGCAACAAAAAGACTCAAATACCTAGGAGTTAATTTAACCAAAGAAGTATAGGACCTATATGCAGAAAACTACAAAACAATGCTAAAAGAAAATTTAAAAGACCTAAACAAATGGAAAGACATTCCGTGTTCATGGATTGGAAGAATAAATATCGTGAAGATTTCAATCTTGCCCAAACTGATTTATAGCTTCAATGCAATACCAATCAAAATCCCAACAGCGTACCTTACAGAATTAGAGAAGGCAATTACCAAATTCATCTGGAAGGGTAAGTGCACCTGAATAGCCAAAAACATTCTAAAAAAGAAGAGCAATGTGGGAGAAATTTCACTGCCTGACCTAGAAGCATATTACAAAGCTACAGTGGTCAAACAGCATGGTCCTGGCATAAAGATAGACACATCTATCAGTGGAATAGAATTGAGAACCCAGAAATATATCTTCACCTATACAGTCAGCTGGTTTTTGACAAACTTACCAAGCCCAAGCTAATGGGAAAAAAACGGTCTCTTCAACAAATGGTGTTGGGAGAACTGGATATCTATAACCAAAAGAATGAAAGAAAAACCCTATCTCACCCCCTATACAAGAATCAACTCAAAATGGATCAAAGATCTAAATATAAAAGCCAGGACCATAAAACTACTAGAAGAAAATGGAGGGAAACATCTTCAAGACCTTGAGGTAGGTGGTGGTTTCTTGGACCTTACCCCCAAAGCATATGCAAAAAAAGAAAAAGTAGATAAATGGGACCGCCCTAAAATTAAACCCTTATGCACCTCACAGGACTTTTTCAGAAGGATGAAAAGGCAGTCAACTCAATTGGAAAAAATATTTGGAAGTCACATATCTGATAAGAGTTTAATAACCAGGATATATAAAGAGATGTTACAACTCAACAATAAAAAGACAAATGACCCAATTAAAAAATGGGTGAAAGACTTGAATAGACATTTCTCCAAAGAAAAAAATACAAATGGCAAAAAAAACATATGAAGAAATGCTCAACATCACTCATGATTAGAGAAATGCAAATCAAAACTACAATGAGATATCATTTCACACCTATCACAATGGCCACTGTTAAAAAGACAGAACTACAAGTGTAGGAGAGGATGTGGAGAGATAGCCACACTTCTTCACTGTTGGTGGGAATGCAGAATGGTACAACCACTATGGAGGACTGTTTGGCAGTTCCTAAAGAAGTTGAATATAAACTTGCCATGTGACCCTGTAATAACACTACTGGGTATATACCCAGAGGAACTGAGAGCAGTGACAGAAACAGACATCTGCACACCAATGTTCATAGCAACATTATTCACCGTTACCAAAAGTTGGAAACAACCCAGGTGTCCATCAACAGATGAATGGATAAGCAAACTGTGGCCTATTCACACGATGGACTTTTATGCAGCTGTAAGAAGAAATGAAGTCGTAAAGCATATGGCAACATGG